>JAINUG010000060.1:5021685-5143462 GCA_029706075.1 Aldrovandia affinis
AAAGATCAGCAAGGAGGTGCGTGTGCGTGTGTGTGCATGTGCATGCGTGTGTGTGTAGGTGTGTGAGTGTGTGTGTGCGTGTGCGTGCGTGCGCGTAGGTGTGTGTACAGTATATCCCTTTAATAAAGATCAGCAAGGAGGTGTGTGTGCACGGCTGGCAGTGTAGTGTAATGGTTAGGGAGCTGGGCTTGTAACTCAGAGGCTGCAGGTTCAATTCCCAGGTGGAGCACTGCTGTTGTGCCCTTGAACAAGATACTTAACCTGAATTGCTTCAGTAAAATATATATAAATGGATTGTATGTAAAGAATACAATTACCACTAACTTACGTATTTGTATGAATCATTGTGGATTTGTTGTGAAGACTAAAACTTTCCAATTGGTTCAAACGAGATGACAGTTAATTGTAGCCCCACCCACTTTGAGTGTAACGACGCGTCGTTCTCTCACCACTAGTGTGCCTGCATGTTGGAGGGTGTGTGAATGTTGTGGGCGTCTCCCTTAAGTGTGTGTAACAGCATTTGGTACTCATGCCGCTGTTCATACCCCTACACACCAGAGGGCGCCAGCAGTGTACACTACTGGTTTGTCCTAACAAGGAAAAGCCAGTGTTACAAAAGCCAGTCCTTTCCAGTGTTACAGCTATGGTACGCAGCTGCCTGCAATGATGTCTATCGCTTGCGCTAACTATGATTGTTCCTACCATGTATTTATGCACATCTTGTAAGTCGCTCTGGATAAGATGCTAAATGCAAAAACACTACATGTTTCCAGGTGATGATACTCCTCTCCCCTCTCTCCTCTCCCCTCCTCCCTCTCTCCCCTCGTCCCCCTCGTCCGCAGATGGAGCAGCTGAGCTCGGAGTCTCGGCAGGCTGTGCAGGGTCTGCAGGGCCAGCTGGAGGAGTACCGCGAGCGCTCCCGGAGGGAGCTGCTGGACGCCCAGCGCCAGGGCAAGGACCGACTCACCGAGCTGCAGAGAACACAGGGCTCCATCAGAGGCCTGCAGGAGGAGGCCTGAGGAGGAGGAGGGAGGAGGGGAGGGAGGGCTCTATCAGAGGGAGGAGGAGGTGAGGGAGGAGGGAGGGGGAGGAGAGGAGGGAGGAGGGAGGAGGGAGGAGGGAGAGAGGGAGGGAGGGAACACAGGGCTCCATCAGAGGCCTGCAGGAGGAGGTGAGGAGGGAGGAGAGGGAGAGAGGGAACACAGGGCTCCATCAGAGGCCTGCAGGAGGAGGTGAGGGAGGGAGAGGGAGGGAGAGGGAGGGAGGGAGGGAACACAGGGCTCTGTGATGGGGCTGCAGGAGGAGGTGAGAGGAGGGAGGGAGAGAAACAGGGGAAAATAGGGCTCTCAGGCCTGCAGAAGGAGGTGAGGGAGGGAGGGAGGGGGAGGGAGGGAGGGAGGGAGGGAGAGAGAGAGAGGGGGAGGAATGAGGGTGATGGGGGAGTGGTAAGGAGGAAGAACTGAGACCGAAGGAAGAAGGACCGGAGTGGGTGAAGGGAGGAGTGAGAGAGAGTTTGTGTTTTTGAGGAGCACTGTGTTTGTTCAGGTGTCTCGGCTGAAGAAGGACCTGCTGCTGTGCAGCGAGCAGAGAGACAGCGCTCAGCTGGAGAGGGAGCTGCTCGGAGAGAGGGCCAACCGCCTCAAACACACCGAGGAGGAGCTGGGCACGGAGAGAGGGACACACACCGACCGCAGCAGGGAGATCAGAGCCCTGGAGGTGAGAGGGAGGGGGGAGGGAGGGGGGAGAGGGGTGCATGCTGGGAGGAACAGTATACGGGGGTCACAGTCATTAGCATTCGCCATCCTAAACATTGATTGCTGGTCAAGCCAAAAGCCCTCAAGTGTCCTGGGTAATGGAGGGCAGAGGGCTGCAGACGGAGGTGGAGAGGGGTGGAGGTGGAGAGGAGGGTAGTGAGAGAGGGATGGTGTTAGAGGGATGGGTAGAGGTAGGGGCAGAGGGTAGATTAGGTGGAGAAAGGGAAGGATCATTAATGATGTAGAGAGGTGGGTGGTTAGAAGGGTGGAGGTAGAGAGAGGTGGAAAAGGAGAGGGGTGGAGGTGGAGAGATTGAGTGTAGAGGGGGTGAAGATTTGTTGTATGTGAGAAGAGGGATGGTCTTGGAGCTTCGAGGGGGGTGTGTGAGAGGTGGGGTGATGGTGTGGAGCTCACAGGAGGTCTGGAGGGAGGTGTGTGAGAGGCGAGGGGTGTGTGAGCTCACGAGGGGGTGGGGGAGGTGTGGAGCTCACAGGAGCGTGTCTGGAGGGCGGGGGTGTGGACCAGGTGAAGCAGCTGGAGATGGAGGTGTGTGACGAGGAGGTGGACCAACGGTGTGGAGCTGACAGGAGTGTGTCTGGATCAGGACCAGGTGAAGCAGCTGGAGATGGACCTGGACGAGCAGAAGACCAACACGGAGCCGCGCGGGGAGAGACCAGGTACAGACCGCTGGGGAGGAGCGCCCGTCTCCCCCGATACTGAGACACTCTTACCATGTTTCACCTGATACTGAGACACTGTGACCACGCCCTGTCTCACCTGATACTGAGGCACTGTGACCACGCCCTGTCTCACCTGCTGAAGCACTGTGACCGTGCGCTGTCTCACCTGATACTGAAGCACTGTGACCGTGCGCTGTTTCACCCGCTGAGGCACTGTGACCGATGATGGTGATGGTCCTTATCACAGTGACCAGAGACTGACCATATGACTCCTCCAGTTCAGTTGAATTCTATTCAGTATTACAATGCAATATGACATTCATCTGACAGATACTGCACAATAAATGTGTATATAAAAAATTAATATACATCCCTCTCTGTCTCTCCCTCCCTCCCTCTCTCCCCCTCCCTCCCTCCCTCCCTCTCTCTCCCCCCTCCCTCTCCCTCCCCCTCTCTCTCTCTCCTCTCTCTCCTCTCTCCCTCCTCCCTCCTCTCTCTCTCTCTCAGATTGATCAGCTGCGCTCTGAGCTGATGCAGGAGCGGGCGAGCAGACAGGATGTGGAGCTGGATAAGGGCGTTCTGGAGAGACAGGTACCACTCCCCTCACACCTGCAGCGGTGTTGGGTACTTCACCCCTCTCTCTCTCCCTCTCCCCCACTCCCTCCCTCCCTCCGTCTCACCTCCCTCTCTCTCTGTTAGCTGAAGGAGCTGAGGTCCCGTGTGGCGGAAATGGAGGGTCAGCCGCGCCCCTCTATAGGGGTGTCCCAGCTGGAGAGCAGGGTGCAGGAGCTGGAGGAGCGTCTGCACAGCGAGGAGAGGTACTCGCACACCCCTGTACCTGTGTGTGTGTGTGTGTGTGTGTGTGTGTGTGTGTGTGTGTGTGTGTGTGTGTGTGTGTGTGTGTGTGTACCTGTGTGTGTGTGTGTGTGTGTGTTTCAGGGAGAAGTTTATTCTAAGTGGTGTGTGTGTGTGTGTTTCAGGGAGAAGAGCAGTATGCAGTCGGCTCAGCGGCGTTTGGAGCGGAAGCTAAAGGAGCTGAATATCACACTGGAGGAGGAGAGACAGAGACTCACTGAGCAGAGAGACCAGGTACACACACACACACACACACTCCTACACACACACACACACACACACAGGTGTCACACACAGACACACACACACACACACAGTGCAGTCTCTCTCACACAGACACACACACACACACACACACTCACTCTCTCACTCTAGCTCTCACTCTATCCCTCACTCACACTCACACACACACACACACACACACTCTCACACACACACACACACACACGCACACACACACACACTCTCTGACCCCCCTCTCTCTCTCCAGCTGGCTCTGCGTGTGAAGGCTCTGAAGCGGCAGGTGGACGAGCGCGAGGGGGAGGTGGAGCGGCTGGAGGGGCTGCGCAGGAAGGCTCTCCGGGAGGGCGAGGAGCAGCTGGAGCAGAGGGAGGTGCTGCAGGCACGGGTCTCCACCCTCGAGGCCGAGCTGAAGTCAGTACCGCGCCTGTCCATCCGTCTGCCCCCCTAATCCACCCCCTGTACCTCATCCCTCTCTCTATACCTCCATCTGTACCTCTATCCCTCTACCTCATCCCTCTCTCTATACCTCCATCTGTCTGCTACTCTATCCCCCTGTACCTCATCCCCCTCTCTATACCTCCATCTCCTTATCCACCCCCCTGTACCTCATCCCTCCCTCTGAACCTCTATCTATACCTCCATCTCTGTACCCCCTATTCCCCTGTACCTCATCCCTCTCTCTATACCTCCATCTGTCTGTACCTCTATCCCTCTACCTCATCCCTCTCTCTATACCTCCATCTGTCCATCCGTCTACCCCCTGTACCTCATCCCTCTCTCTATACCTCCATCTCCTTGTCCATGCCTTACTCTGTCTCCACCTCTCTTACTGTCTGTCTTCATACACCTCTCTGAACGGTGTGTGTATAAAGAGTCCGTTCCCTGTCCCTCTCTATAGAAACGGGCCCTCCATGACCCCACTAACCAAATCAAATTACTGTCATGTTGATCAGCCTTCTGAAATTATTACAGCCAGTTAAATTGATCAATCAGCGTTGCTTCAGTGTGGTATAATGAGGGAATAATGTTAGGTTGCAGGTTCAATCCCCAGGTGGGACACTATTTCCATTATCATTGCTTCAGTTAATATCCAGCTGTATAAATGGATTGAGAAATGTAAAACTGTAAGCTCTGCGTCTGCTAAATGCCTGTAATGTAATGTATAAACAATGATTTAGACAGAAAAAAACCCTCAATTTTGTGTGTAGTGTTGAGCAGTACCGTAGAAGACCAGCTGGGGGAGCCATTGACACAGAACCTACAGCTGCGTACCATGCTTATATTTTGCATCACTCAGTTGGATATGAAAGGGGTCAAAGTTCAAGTTGCCTGCCTCTGTTAAGTTGTTGTTTTTTATGTTTTTGAATGGAAATTGTTACAGTGCAGTAAATGAAGATGCAAGTGATTTTTGACCGGGTCCTTAAGGTGTTGATGCGCATAATGTACACGTGGTGATCTCAGGTTATCACGTAGCACTGTTACATGGTATGTTTTTGACGTTAGCCCGACGTTGTCTCTCAGGCGGAAGGTGCAGCTGTCGCGTCGTCCGATCCTGAGCTCCGAGGATGACGAGGGACTCGACGACTCATCCAGCATCGCCTCGCTGCTGTCGGAGCGCTACCAGCCAACCAGTGCCTTATAGAGCAGGCCAGGAGGGGATCGAGGGAGGGGTGGAGAGGTGGGAGAGGGGGAGATTAGCTAGGAACCTGAGAGACTGACACAAAGGGGTGGGGAGGGGGAGGTGGAGGGAGGTATGAGGGGCAGAAGAGAGGGAGGGATGGATGGAGGGAGGGATGGAGAAAGTGAGAGATTGGGAAGGAAAAGGAGAGCGAGTGAGCTTAATAATATAAGTCTGGTACCCCCCTCAGCAGGGGTTGATGGAGACGAGGGATTGATAGAAATGAGGGGATTGTTACACTGTGAGCAGAGGTGCTTTGCCATACCCACTTTTTTTTGGTTCACCCTCCACCGATAAACAAGGGTGAGGCAAGTCTGTAATATTTGGTGTTGGAAGGGGGGGGCATGTGTGTTGGGGCCGGCTGGGTGGACGGGCACGCTGACACATTCGATACGTCGGCATGGTAACATCTCACCAAATACCAGGCGCCCACCGGTGGCGGCGGCGGCAGGCTTCGGTGCGGTGGTGTGAGGAAGCGAAGACAATCTGAGGAGCAGCGGTCGCTTAGCGCTCCGGTTTTACCGGCGCTCAGAGGCCATCGCGAGGAGGAGAGCTTGGGGCCTGAAATCCGAGACGGTGCCTTCTCTGTTCCCCCGTTACAGCCGCCCTAAACACGGCCCCCTTCTGTTATCAAATACACACTTTTACAGTTCTCTCTCTCATGCACACACACACACACACACACACATCACACACACAGAATCCAGTCAGTCTGTCACTTTCCCTTTATGTGAATCTGAAACCGGAAGCCACTGTCAGTCCAGACACTTTGAAAGCACAAACGCCCGTCTTACGCCTGGGTTCGATGGAATCATTGTGTCTGAACACGTCGATTAGCCTTTAAACGTATTCAGCTTGGGGACATGAAATATTCAGAAAACAATTTTTAAATGTATTGAGTGTTGATTCAGTGATTGTTCCTGGTTATTGTGTTTGGTTGTTTGTGTTCTTACACTGTTTTAAATGGAGATTTGTGGCGTTTTGAACACTACTGTGCCTTTGACTCACGGTAATGCGCGCACGCGTCCTTTTCTACTGACACTCAATTCTGCCTTACGCGCTACACAGCGGCACAGTGTGCACAACTCTGACGTGTTTTCAATTGAGTACCCACTCTCTGTTCTGTCTCGCTCATCCCAGCCATTTACCCCTCTTCACCTGTCGCTCCCGCACTCACCCGAAGGACATGTGACTGTCACCACATTGACTGTGACTGCAACCGCATTGGTGTGACTGTCACCACATTGATGTGACTGTTACTGCATTGATGTGACTGTTACTGCATTGATTTAACTGTCACCGCATTGATGTGACTGTTACTGCATTGATGTGACTGTTACTGCATTGATGTGACTGTTACTGCATTGATGTGACTCACCGCATTAGTTTAACTGTCACCGCATTGATGTGACTGTCACCGCATTGGTGTGACTGCAACCGCATTGATGTGACTGTTACTGCATTAATGTGACTGTCACCGCATTGGTTTAACTGTCACCGCATTGATGTGACTGTTACTGCATTGATGTGACTGTTACTGCATTAATGTGACTGCCACCACATTGGTGTGACTGCAACCGCATTGATGTGACTTACTGCATTGGTGTGACTGCAACCGCATTGGTGTTACTGTCACCGCATTGATGTGACTGTCACCGCATTGATGTGACTGTTACTGCATTGGTTTAACTGTCACCGCATTGGTTTGACTGTCACCGCATTGATGTGACTGCAACCGCATTGGTGTGACTGTCACCGCATTTCGAGAACCTTCTTAGCAGGGCACCTGCGCTCTGTGATGTGTACATGGAAAGGTGTGCCACGTTTTGATTTTTGATTTGTTTTGGGGGGGTTTCCCCCAACATATAGGATGTATTATATCACTACACCTGCTGCCATGGACCACTGCTGGTGCTTTATGAACGCTTGGCTAAGTCGTGTCATGCTCATGAAGGGGCTATGCATGCTTTATGAAGGCTACTGTGAAGGATACTGTATGTGCAATGCTTGTTTTTCTTGTTCTACCTCTCTCCACGTTACTCTTTGTGTACTTGTTTGCTCCTCCACTTTCCACTCCCCCCTTTTTATTTGCCTGCCTGCGTCTTCTTCCTCGCTGGCGTACTCCCCATCATCATCATCCTTCTTTTTCTCTCTCTCTCTCTCTCTCTCTCTCTCTCTCCTACTTCTGTGCATTCCTTTTAAATTCTCAGTGGAAGATGAATAATTTTCACTCATGCCTTAACTATAATAATTTTATTGATGTTAACAAGATATTTCTAAAATGATTTTGAAAATTAATTATATGATGAATTCCTTTTTTGGTTCTTTGGTTACACTGTTACATCCTGTTACAACTGATTCTATATATGTATGTATATGTATGTGTAAATATATATATGCTTTTAATCAACCATTAGAACCTCTTTCAGTGGGTCAACGTTGCTTTGAGGATTCAGAATACTTGTGTTTGCATAAGTGTATACATGGACTGTTAGTAACCTTTAATTGTTGTACTTGGAGAATGTTACAAAATACCTTTTCTGTAAGTGCTGGAGAACGATGAGACAATATCCTTCTGTAAATGCTGGAAATCAAAATGTGAAAATTTGCAGGAGAATAGTTTGGGATTCTTTTACCCCATACGCTGGGGAATGTTGTTAGAAAGGTTAACTCTTTGTACGGGTGACTAAAAAAAAAAAAAAAAAAAAAAAAAAAAAACATGACGCTTAACACCTTTCTCTAATAAATTTGGGGTAAAAAACATGGGCCATGCCTGATTATTTTTCTCTGTTGCTGTAACTGTGGCAGGCAGCATGGTTCATGGGTCATTCTGACACCAGGGCTGACCTGCAATTGTGTGCATTGAATGAGTCTCTACACACCTTATGTGAGTGTGCGTCTGTGTCTGTGTCTCTCTCTGTCTCTGTCTCTCATTTTGAATGTGATGGTGCTCCAGGGACACACAGCGCACTTCACCAGGAAACGGGCTCCGCCAGTAATGATGCACATCGTAGCATCACCCAGATAGCGAGGGGTTCTGTCAGTAGGGTATCCCCGCCTCATCATGCAATAGATGCCTATGCCTGTACCGCCTGCATTCGTTATGCAGTCCTCTGGCACGGTCTGGATGCGTAGCACACATTCTCCTGTACGAAATGGCTTCTGGCACATATACCGGGAACTGCCAAAATAACAGCAACACTGGTAAATGAGGGATCCTTTAAACGAGTGTAGTACCAGGGTTGTCCATCGGGGGGCCAGTACCCCTTTCCAAAGAGCCCCCCCGAACATCTGGACCGACCTTTCCTAGCCTGGGCCAGGGCCATTTGAGTGCCACCGGGACCAGGTTACAAAAGCAGTTTTGGCAGTTTTATTTTTGGAAGTTACCTGTATATAATGATAGTGACTAATTAAATTGGCTCATTAACATACACACACAAAAATAAATAAACCAAACGTATTTGATGGACACCTAAAGCTGCTTCAGAAAATACATGCTGATGTAAAGCTAAACCGTATGGATGCTGTAAGAGTTTTGGTTCCCCTGGAACTGAACTCTGGTGTGTGAGTGCACGTCACATGTGGTGTGATTTTGATTTGTACTGAACATATCACTTAAGATCTTTTCCTGTACTTAAATATCCCCTTTGTGCAGGGTCCATTGTGCTCCCCCCCCCCACAGCATTTCCACAATTGATGTTTCTAGGAACTAGAACTGCACTGTCTGCGCTGAATGCACAGCAACACGCTGCACTGCTGATTAATCTGCAGCACAGGGCCATGCATCGGGAGCTGGGGCCATCGCTGAACAAAAACGTCTTCCTTCCAAAGAAAGAAATCCTCTTAAGCCCAGAATTCACACACACACACACATAGAGACACACACAAGTGTGAGCCAACACGCGTATATACACAGATATAGATACGCTTACATGCATACACAAACATATCTGGGGCCTGTCTCATGAAGGAAGTTCAACACAGTCAGGGTATCTTTGCGTTAGCTGGCTACACAAAGCCTAACAAAGGCAATTGTGGCTAACCTGTCTCACGACGGTGGTTATGAACTCGCTCTGTCAACCCTGGTATTTCTGATCGAGCTATGAGCGCATGCACACAAAAGGGGCAGCAAAAATACAATATTCTCCGCGGATAGTCTATCTGATATTTTAAAAAACTATTACGCAATTCTCTAGGATTGGTGAGGCCATTTTCCAGAGAGGTGATTGGTAAGGGGGCAGCCTTTTATAGGATTTGATCCATTAGCCTGAACTTAACCTACTCCGGAGCAGGCTAGGTTCATAGCATAAGCGATGCAACCGGTTAAAAGTGAGCCACAGTCATGAGACTGAAAACCCAGGGTTAAACCCAAAGTTAGCTCCCTAACCCACTAATCCTGCTTCATGAGACAGGCCCCTCGTGTCTGCTCAGTTCAAACAACTTGAATAAAAATGTTAAAAAACACTTTGACTGTGTGACATCATTATCGAATTGCATGCAGGCAAAGAAAATGTTTCTATTACAGTTCAAAGGACAGAGATAAGTGTGTGGATGGCACACCTCTTGGCACTACTTTGAAGTGCTCAGGCAGCCGTTCTGTACACTGGTGCGGTGTCGATACAAGCCTTGTGTCATTTCTCACAGAAGCGGTTTCTTATGTGTTGTGCTTGTAGTAATTACAAGAAGATACACACATGCTCCTTTTTGGTGTCTCTTCCACCAGGTTTCTTTATTCTGTGTCCTTTATTCTCTTATTTACAGCCTCATATTGTGTGCCAGCCTTGGTCAGCTCCCTCTTTTCCCCATTCTGTGAGCCCTTCTGGCCATCACCCTGCCCAGACCACACCCATCACCCTGCCCAGACCACACCCATCACCCTGCCCAGACCACACCCATCACCCTGCCCAGACCACACCCATCACCCTGCCCAGACTGGACCACACCCATCACCCTGCCTGGACCACACCCATCACCCTGCCTGGACCACACCCATCCTGAGCCCCCCACCCCACCCCAGGTGCCCCCACCCCACCCCAGGTCCCCAAACAGGGGGTTAAAGGGCCAGCTGTGCTGTACTGAAAACACTGTGTTTGTGTGTGTGTGTTTGTGGGTGTGCCCATATGTGTGGGTGTGCACGCATATGTGTGTGTGTGTATGTGTGGGCACGCATGTATGTTTGTGTTTGTGTGTGTGTGTGTGTGTGTGTGCTCCGTATCTAAATGTCTGTTTGGGTGAATGAGTAGAGCGCTGTCAGATAATGAGATGTTTATCTCTTGAGAATTGTCAGCACTGGTAGAGATGCTGTTTGCATCTGTGCATGTGTTTGTTTGCCTGTCTGTGTATGCATGTGTGTGTGTATATACCTATGTGTCTGTGTATATGTGTTTGTGCATATTATATGCATGTGTATGTGTGCTTGTGTATGTGAACGTGTGTGTGTGTGTATTTGTCCTTATGTGTGTGCAGATGTGTGCAGTATACTGCATGTGTAACTGTATATACAATATACAAGCATATGGCTGCTTTATGCTCCTGATGCCTGGAACTCTCTCCAAATGTCTTTTAAACTGGATTCTTTAGTTCCCCTTAGTCATTTTAAAGCATTACTTCTGAATCATTTTACTTCTGCATGTACTTGTTTTATCTGAATTTTATGTTGTATCTTTTATCTTATATTTATTATAGTATTTGTTTTTTATTTTTTATAGTAATTGTTTCTGGAATGATTTTAATGTACTCGACATCACTGTAAATGAGGTTCGCACCTCAGCTGATCTTCGAGGCTAAATAAAGGTTAAATGAAAAATGAAAAATGTATGCATATATGAGTGTGTGCGTGTGTGTGTGTGTTCATCTAAGCTGCACATATCTGGGTGTGGCAGAGTGTGCGTGCCCATATATGCAGGGAGGAGGCCCTGCAGTCAAAGTCTTCCCCTGTAAACACTCACTCACATTGCTTTCAGAGGTCACTGGCCGAGCAGCTGCTGACTGCATCCGAATAATATGTGTGACATGAGAATGTTGTATGTATATATCGAATTTATTCTGTAAATGTGAATGAGTTTGTGCTCCCTCTCCAGGCCCAAAATGAAATTGCCCCAGAGCAATACAGTCATATTGTATAGCAAGAAATGAACTTTAGTTGAAGGTTTTGTGCTGTTTTGTATAGAATATAGTTGTTTATTGTACTGTAGTCCCAGGGGTCCTCATCAAATTAGCAAAAAATATTTTTAATTACTTAATAAACATGAAATGACCTTTTATAGACTTTCAGACAAATAATTTGACAGTGAACCGATCAATGTTTGGCCCCTTTTGCTCCATGAAACATGTTATGATTTTATGTATCCATGACATTCAAATAAAGAGATACTATAATACAGTATATAGAATATTATCTGATCATAAAGCAATGTGTTACGTCTGCGATTTGTTGGTTTTTACCTGAATTATTCCAGTGGAAAATGAAATAAAAGTAATAATAATACATCTTCGAGAATAAGGTGTATTTGTTGGTATGGATTGCATTGGTGTGTGCGCGTTTTTATTGCGTATGATAAGGGGGCTTATTTACTCATTCCGTTTATCCATCTTCCAGGGTGCGTTGCGTGGTCTAACGTAAATCAAACTAAAGTTCAAGGTCAGAGCGCGTGTAGCGCTGGAAATGGGTGGCGTTGCACCCATTTTACAGTGAAACCTCGCCCCAAGCGCGGACCTCTGTGCCAGCGAATGCGAATGCACGTCAGAATGCACGTTTTCAGATGACAATCGCGTGAGTCATGCTATACCGGACTCACAGACTCATATGTGTGCTCGTGGTGCACTTTTAAATGTCTTACTTGACAAGGTAGTATTGTTTATAAAAACGGGTGTCTGAGGAGAGAGGAGAGAGCGTTCTATGCGAAATAAAGATCTGAATTATTTGTTATAACCTTGTATATACCAGCTGAGTATACCTGGGAGACGACACACCTACATTCCCAAACTTGCATCAGTCCTAGCTTCCATTCTAACTATGGTAATAGAAACGGTAACAGGTATTACCTCAGTGGATGACATGACAATGTGATTTATCATTGGCATTGCACATGATAAATTCTGTTAATGTTTCCCCCTGTGGCAACGTGAGTTCAAGTTTAAGTAATCATTATGGAGGACAAAGAGAATACACTTGTTAAAACTTGTCAATCAGATCTCAGCGTGCGTGGGTATTGTAATACCTACCCGTGTTGCTGTCACTTCGTCCTCTCACTTGTGTGTGCCTGTGTTGGTGTTTTTGTGAATATAATAACATTTTTTCGCGAATATTCCTGCCCCTTTGCTTTGCTGCTTCTATTTACTAAGCGTTTGAACGCCAACGGCAAAGTTGAACCAAGTCAATATGTTTTGGATACGTTTTTTGCATTAAATAAATGAATGCGCAGCAAGGGTAAATATTTAACCCGTTTGTCGTTTACGCAGCTTGGTCGTTGAGTTCACGGTTATAAGGCTATACGTTAAGCCGTCGCTTTAGCCCTCAATCTAGCCCACTGACGGTAAGTGCTGGCCTTCCTACGGGCTGGTGTGGCATTTCTCACACTGACCCGACCGTCGCAGCTCCAGGGAGACACCAGCAGTCAGCGGGAGAGACGGGTAGACTACAGAACGATCAAAACAGATTGGATAAATGAATATTAACTCATTCAGATTCAGGGCAAAAATCACCATCGAACTATTAAAGCAAGTTGACGCAATTAGCAATTGACAAATTCTCCAGACAGATCTTTGACGCCTCGGGCTGCTGGGGAGCTGAACTTCAAGCGGCTGGTTAAACCAGCTGTGCTCTTTTCAATAACAAGGTACGTTTATTGATTCTGTTTCAAGTCTCTGCGGAAATATTTTCCCGTGACATCTGTTCCTTGTTATAGATATAGATTGCACAAGTAGTCAGTAGTGTTTAAGAGTTTCTTTGTTGCGCTTCTAATTTGAGCGTTCCTGATCGTATTGATCTATAAAAAAAAATCTTTGTAATTATCTGCAATATTATATAACCAAATAGCATTTTGAATCCATAAATAACTAAGGCCTTTCCATTGTTCTAAAAATGAAAAATGTGTAAAATCAGTAGCCTATCCTTTGGTTTTCTTGTTGACTGGAGGGTGAAGGATTTACGGTCACATAGTTGTCCAGGTGTGCGCGAGCCTGTAACTCCATCCCCGGGGCGGGCCCGAGCCGTGAGGTCACGGGTAAACGATCCCGCCGGCTGACGTAATTACGAGGAAAAAAGAACTGATGAGACGAGAGTAGAGACGAGTAGGGAATGCAGCGACGGAACGGTTTACCGCTTGGGTTTTGCTTCTTTTTCCTCCTCTCCATTGCCTTGTTATTATAATACTTTATGATAGAATACGTTACGTGTTTCTTTCATAGCGCGTGAATAAAAAAACGAAGTAGTACCTTCACATGTAATTCTAAATAGCCTACGTGTGCGGACTAAATACTATTTTAATATTTGACCAACTTCTTCTTCTTGACGTTAAAGACTAGTTAAAGTTCGGCTAAATATATTCATATTTAATTTGTCAGTTTTCCTGCGCTTTTCCAAAACACTTTCTCGCGAGGATGAGTGGAATTAGCCGGAGCCGGTGTAACGTTACCTACGAAAACCTGGGAGCTGGGGACAGAGCGACGGTAAGTGTGCAACTTTAACAGTTAGTGCGATGCTCTTGCCGTATTCGAGAAAAATGTCTAGAAAATGACAGTAGGCCTACTCCGTGCGTAACATGCAGTTAAAGGGGACTAAAGGGAAAGTAAACAGACTTTGAGCCACTTTGTCAATACTTTTGGATGGAGCTTTAACAACAGGAAGAGTGGTGCGCAACAATCGCGGCGACACACCTTGGATCCTAGCCAGCCGTAGCCAAATAATGTCATTATGAAGTATGCAAACGACCGTAGGCTACACTGCGGTATCATCTCCGGTAATGTGATGCCTCAGAAACTTTTATGTGGAGACCAAAAGCGCTCATGAATTTGTGCAGTTGGAACAGGTGCGCGCGCGAGATGTACTTTTGATTAATTGCACGTCTGTGTTGAAATCACTGAGAAATTCAGACGAATTTTGTCTCTCCAGCATCGCAGGTGTCTTATTGTGTGTGTGTGTGTGTGTGTGCGTGTGCGTGCGCGTGCGCTTCTTACTTTCCAGAGAGCCAATGGTTTGCATTCTTTGGCCATTCTTTTAGTTTTATGACAATCGTACTGGTACTCAAAGTGGGGCAGAGGCTAGAGTCCCTGTCTGGCAAGAAGAACTCCCAGTTCAAATCCTGTATGGAGCGCTGGCCTTGTACCCTTGGGGAAAAACGTCTTAATTGCTTCACTAAAAAATACCAAATCAACTGCAAATATGCACAATCATTGTGTAGTCTGCACGGAGTAAGAGCATCTGACAGGCAGAAATACAAGATTACTTGTGATTAGAAGTGGATAGCACTGTCGCCTCACAGCAAGAAGGTCTCGGGTTCGAATCCAGGCCGGGGGCCTTTCTGTGTGGAGTTTGCATGTTCTCCCGTGTCCGCGTGGGTTTCCTCCGGGTACTCCGGTTTCCTCCCACAGTCCAAAGACATGCACGTTAGGCTAATTGGAGAGTCTAAATTGCCCGTAGGTATGAGTGTGTGAGTGAATGGTGTGTGTGCCCTGCGATGGATTGGCGACCTGTCCAGGGTGTATTCCTGCCTCTCGCCCCAATGCATGCTGGGATAGGCTCCAGCCCCCCCGCGACCCTAACTAGGAATAAGCGGCTGAAGATGAGATGAGATGAGATGAGATGGTTACAATGTGATTACAGTCACCCACGATTACACTGCTATGGTGAGCATTAGTGGTCATGGACTGACCAAGGGGAGAAAAGTTCAAGTAGACCAAATTTGATAGAACCGGCATGAGACCATTAGTACACCCCCAAATTATCGCAGGTGTCTTTTTTGCAGCTTCGTGTAGAACAGGGATACTCAAATCACGGTCCTCTTGGGCTGAGCACTGCTGTTGTTCCACACTCCCTTTTAACTGGGAGTCAGGTGTGAAGACACTCTGGCCAATCATTTGCACTAATTGTTCAATTAACTGCCTGAGAGAAGGGAAAACCAGGACCGAATAGGGATTCGTGGGCCATATTTGAGGAACCCTGATGTAGAATGTTCAGGAGACGAAGATAAAGTAGTGCTGCACCTTTGAATGCTGTAGCCTAATGTGTGTTTTGTTCTTTGCGGTGTTCCACACTTGTTAATAAAGTTCCCTAATTCAGCATAACAGGATGTTGTGATGAAGGTCTTCCTGTGCACAGACTTAGTTGTGATGGCCTGAGTTTTTAATCCTCAAGTATCAATACATTTTTAAAATATATCTTAATGTAATTAAGGAGTCCGTACAAGCTGATATTGAGTGGAGTGTCGATTGTTCTTCCTCCTGTTGACGTTTTTTGGTCTTTACTGCAGTTCCAAGCTGAGCACAAATCTTGTGTGTGTGTGTGTGTGTGTGTGTGTGTGTGTGTGTTTTTATTTATTTATTTAACCTTTATTTAACCAGGCAAGCCATTAAGAACAAGTTCTTATTTACAATGGCGGCCTGGGTACATACCTTGGGTACATACACCATTCACTCACACACTCACACCTACAGGGCAATTTTAGACTCTCCAATTAACCTAACGTGCATGTCTTTGGACTGTGGGAGGAAACCGGAGTACCCGGAGGAAACCCACGCGGACACGGGGAGAACATGCAAACTCCGCACACAGAAAGGCCCCCGGCCGGGATTCAAACCCGGGACCTTCTTGCTGTGCGGCGACAGTGCTATCCACTGCACCACCATGCCACCATGTGTGTGTGTGTGTGTTTTGTTTTGTATCTTGAAGATCTGTGCCATGATTCTGTGAATGAAACTTTACTGCACCTTCAGTATTTGTGTCCTTGTATGCTTTTCTTTATGTGGACATAAATAAATTGTTAAAATGTGTGTGTGAGTGTGTGAGTGTGTGAGTGTGTGAGTGTGTGTGTGTGTGTGTGTGTGTGTGTGTGTGTGTGTGTGTGTGTGTGTGTGTGTGTGTGTGTGTGTGTGTGTGTGTGTGTGTGTGTGTGTGTGTGTGTGTGTGTGTGTGTGTGTGTTTTTATTTATTTATTTAACTTTATTTAACCAGGCAAGCCATTAAGAACAAGTTCTTATTTACAATGGCGGCCTGGGTACATACCTTGGGTACATACACCATTCACTCACACACTCACACCTACAGGGCAATTTTAGACTCTCCAATTAACCTAACGTGCATGTCTTTGGACTGTGGGAGGAAACCGGAGTACCCGGAGGAAACCCACGCGGACACGGGGAGAACATGCAAACTCCGCACAGAAAGGCCCCCGGCCGGGATTCAAACCCGATATCTTCTTGCTGTGCGGCGACAGTGCTATCCACTGCACCACCATGCCACCATGTGTGTGTGTGTGTTTTGTTTTGTATCTTGAAGATCTGTGCCATGATTCTGTGAATGCAACTTTACTGCACCTTCAGTATTTGTGTCCTTGTATGCTTTTCTTTATGTGGACATAAATAAATTGTTAAAATGTGTGTGTGAGTGTGTGAGTGTGTGAGTGTGTGAGTGTGTGTGTGTGTGTGTGTGTGTGTGTGTGTGTGTGTGTGTGTGTGTGTGTGTGTGTGTGTGTGTGTGTGTGTGTGTGTGTGTGTGTGTGTGTGTGTTGGAAAGCACATCTTCTCCTTTGCTCCCTAGTTCACTTCAGGGCTATGGAGATACAGAAGTGACTCGTATGTTTCAGTAAAATTATGGATATTACAATAGACTACAATATTTAGTAGTAAAACTACAATACTTAGTGCTTGATGATTGTATTGTATATATTTTGTGCTAACAAAAAAGAAATGGATTATTTGCAATTTTAAAAAAGGTCAAGATGTTGGGTAAGTTTGGAAGATGTCTTTCAAAATATGTCTTCCTGTGGGCACTATTGTCTAATTCCACAGAATGGGAAAAAGGCATAGAAATGATTGAGTAACTTCTGAAGCAGACCAAACCCTTTCTTAAAATAAGAATAGACTATTCTCTGCCCCTTGGATTACGTGAGAAACAAGAACTCAGCAACGTGTTAATAATTAACTCTCACAACAATCACTCCTTCCCCGCTCATGGGTGTTGCTACATTACAGTTATATCAGGAGATCATTCACACCTCCCTTGATAGGCAAAAGCTGTGATTGAGTGTGTTTATGTTTGAATAATCAAAAGGGGCTCACACCCAATCACATTGGAAGAGATTGAGGGGGTCAGACAAGTTTAATCATTTTTGAAATTATTTTATGATTATTTGTTTATACATTTGTAGGCAGGCATTTACAGAATGTTCTCCAAACCAGAACAACACAAATGAGCAATGGGAGGCAAGAGTGCACCAGAACACTCAAATGAAATCCACACCGCTAAACCTGGGGAAAAATGCTGACGACAAAGTGCGCCGCATCTCAGCTGCTATTCACAGTGGTGCAACTTGCACCCTGCAGTCTCGCCATGGACGTCTCAAAAGTAAAATATCAAGGAAATACAAGGTCCTGCAGACCTGAAGACCTTTAACAAAAATAAAATGGGCCATCAACAGATTTGATGGACTTTTTATGAGCCTGTGTCATCCCTATATTCAAAAATCAGCATTCATTCAGCTTCTGTAGATGCATGTCATTAACCATTTCTCTTCAAACAGTTTTGAGGAATAGTTTAGACTGAAAGGTTTTTTTTTTTTTTTTTTATCTTATTTTTCTCTACAGTGCCAGCTTAGGTGGTTTATCATTTAAATATGCCATTTAGCAGACGCTTTTATCCAAAGCGACATACAGTAGTAAATGCACACATTTTTCAGTATATGTGGTCCCAATGGGAATTGTTGTTAGCACCCTGCTCTACCTACTGAGCCCCACACACCATTTCTATTGTGGGATGCATCATAAGTAGTAACTGACCACTGGTTTATTATCAAAGCACATCCCTGGACGCTGGGCAGAGTTATACCGCGTCGGAGTGAGAAACTAGTCAAGCTCGTAGCTAGCGAGGCTAATTAATTGGCGACAGAGACACTGCCGTGTCAACCAGTCATGTTTGCACTGAGTTTGTTGAATTGAGACCGCTGCCTTGTCACCTCTCTCCATGTTTAACACACTCCATGTTCATACAGTCTATGTATACAGCTGGATATTAACTGAAGCAATTCAGGTTAAGTACCTTGCTCAAGGGTACAACGGCAGTGTCCCACCTGGGAATCGAACCTGCAACCTCTGCGTTACAAGCCCAGTTCCCTAACCGTTATACTACACTGCCACCCCGAATGTTCATTCAGCACACTTGTTTCCAGTTGACGAGGCCACTTTTCCAGAAGCTGACATGAGTTCTCTGCATGTACTGTGGTGCCTTTCATCTTTCAACTTTTATTCGTTTTGAGTAGGCCCTCTGGTTACGTAAGACCGATAGCCTACCCTATCCGTAAAAAAAAAACACCTTTACTTTACCGAAGGGAGTTGTAAAGCTTATCTTATTCAATCGGCAGTGTTTGCGTTTCTCAATTATCGGCTTTTGATTTTTTTTAATGTGTTGACAGCATTTGATATCCTTGAATTGCTCGCAGTGGAGTGCACAGGCAGGGCCTGGTTAAAGTGGATTTACTGCAGGTATGGAGGTTTGGCCAGGGGGCAGGAATGTTGCGCAGTGCCTGTGTTGTGGAGCGAGTTCACTCCTGTATGAGGGGGACGCAGAGGGAACGGCTTTGGACCCAGATTTCTCCTATCAGGAGGTGCCATGGGAATTTGGCACCTGTCAGGTGAGGTGCCAATGTCTAGCGTTCAACCCCAGAGGATACAGTTTTGGCCAAATAGTTTTCTGTTGCTTTTGGCATCTCCCAATCTTCAAGAAACCCTATTCTTTTTGTTTTTGTTTTTGTTCTCTTGTGTGGTTGTTGTTTTTTTTCAACAAAAAAGTATTGTGTTTTTGGTGTTTAGATTTCAGATGCATTAAAACAAGCTCTGTGGCTTCTCTCTACTTTAACTTTTTTGTCTATTCACGGTTTTCTTATTTATTAGACATCAATATATCGGCTATTAGATATGTTGGGGAGAAAAGTGCGTGACTCTCTCTGGCTCATTTCTAAAACCTTGAAACTGAAAATCTTCGCTGCTTGTTTCTGCCGGGGTCAAGGCTTGATTGATGTTGTCGTTGGTGCTCCCGCGCTAAGCAGTGTCTGCGTGTGTGAGCGAGATGGATGGTTGCCGGGATGATTGATGGACGCTGCCACCAATGCGTGAACACTAGCTGGCTGGGCGGCACTGACTCGGGTCCAAAGCAGCAGAGCCGGCCCAAACCTGGTGAGCTCGTCTTCAGTTCATCTTCTTCAGTTCATTATTCGAAGGGTCTCGATTTAATCCCGTTGCGGACGTCAACCGCTCTTTACAAACGTTGAGAGTGGGAGTGCTGCTGGAAGGAGGCGTATTTCGAAAGTAAAGAGGCTGTGGACGGCTGTGGTTCGACCTATGAGTGTGTGTGTGTCTGGTATAGGGGGCCCGGTGACACGCACACACGATGGTTTAATGTCCTCCGTGTCTATGAGTCCTTTCCTTCTCGAGCCACGGCTAGGCCCAGAGCCTGTTGTTCCTGACCTTTGCCTGCCGGGCTCTACCTCTTTGTCAGCGCCTCTTGTGTTCAGCGCGGGTCCGGCGGAGTCTCCGGTTACCTGCGCTTCCCCTCGGCAGGCTGCTTTGTGTTTCTAAGCCGGCCTCTCACGGTCGGCCGCGGGCCACGGTTGCGTTTCGGCTGAAGGAATGCCACGCGATTGTGCTGGAACTGGGCGGGCCTCCGAAAAGGTCCCGCCGAACAAACAGAGGGACACCGCCGGTCCCGTCTCCGGTGGCTAATCCCTCCTCACAGGGCATGTCGTGGGGCCCCTCTCCCCTCCTCGCTGTGAAAGGGACACAGTTTACCTTTTTGTTATTGGGCAGACGCTTTTATCCAAAGCGACTTACAAGAGGTAGGCCTCAATATGGGTAGATACCATCGCTAGGGCGATTCGAACAGTAGGTTACAGTCTAATTGTTGACATCGCCGAAGTTCACGCCACAGAACCTGCAGCACAAAGGGAAGAGAAAGGCTATTGTAAAAAAAAAAATGTTTTACTTTGTATAAATTGAGGTGAAGTCTGAAAAGGTGGGTTTTCGGTCTTTTTCGGGAAGACGAGCACGCTGGCAGATGAGCCACAAGGGGCTACGCTCGCACTTGAGCACGCTGGCTGTGCGCGGTTTGCACCTATTCTCACGCACACAAACACAAACACAAACACACACTCGCTCCTAACCGCATGTGGGTACGAGGCCGCGGGGGAGCGTGCCCCCAGCCCAGTAAAGCACACACACGGGTGAACACGCAGAAGTCAGGTGCCCGTGCACGTATTCAATCCACGCTCAGCGCATTGTGCACTGTACATTTCCCCCGGTGTGCTGTGAGTGACCCCCGTTGCACCCGCACCGTTCCTCCCGCCCTCCATCGCTGTGTTTGTTTAGTTCTCACTCTGTGTTTACTCTGCCGCCTCTCGAAAAGGGCCGGGAATAATTCACACGCCAGCACTGTCTTACATAGGGATGCTTCGGTAACCGTGAGTAATGCCTACCCTTTTGGAAGTTGCTCTCATGCATAAATTGTTTTTTTATTGACGCTGTTCAGCAGTAAATTATTTTTTCTCCATTTAATTTCAGTACTTTACTGATTTACGTGTGTGTGTGGTTTTTTTTTTTTTTTACCACAGATGTTTGGTTTTTTACCAGCAATGTATTTTTTCCTGCAAGGTCTGCAGTGGATTTTCCCAAAACACAGGCACGTGTGCTCACAAAAAACGTTATTCAACCCATCACCCATTTGCACAGGTGACATCCGATAGCTGAGACCTGAATGGAAAGAGGAAAGAGCCAACCGCAGTCCTTTTAATTATTAAAACACAAACAATCGAGGACACCCAGGCAGTAAAGCCTGTGAGAGCCTGAACCCAGTACACACGCTCCTTCTCGCTCTCTCTCCCTCTCTCTCTCTCTCTCCCTCCCTCCCTCTCTCTCTCTCTCTCTCTCCCTCTCTTTCTCTCTTTCTCAACGTCCTGCTGAAACTCCCTGAGAAATATACTGTTTATATTTTCCCAAAGCTGCACTTCAATGTGCCCGTGCTGTTCACTCCCCTCCCTCAGGGCAGACAACACAGCTCCCCACCCTCCCTCCCAGAGAGACAAGACAAAGACAGTCCCACACCCCCCCAACCCATAGAGTCATACGATCATCCCCTTCTCCAAAAACAGAAAAGACATCAACACCTCCTGGCTTTTATTAGGGCATGTTTTTCCTGTGCGTCAGTATCTCTCCGCTTCCACTAGGGGGAGCCAAAGAGGAGCAGCTGGCAGTGAGGCTGATGTTGTGGGCTGGATTCTGCTCTGTGTGTGTTGGTGGGGTGGGGGGGGGGGGTTGAGTCATGCGCCAGAGCACCAGGGGGAGACGGGGCGTCTGCTCTACAGGTGCGTCAGGTGAGCTGGAGCGTGTGTGAGATCGGCAAATCTGGGAGAGCGCCGTCGGGGTAGGAGTCTGCCAGTCTGGGAAGCAGATAGCCTGGGGTTTTAAAGCTTAAACTCTCTTCGGACTTCCTGTGACCAGTGTCGGGGACCACGGTAGTGTGGAGAGGCGGGACAGTAAGGTACCTGAGTGCATACCTGAGTAGAATGTACGGGGCTATTTGGGTCTTTCTTGACGTGTGTCTGTCAAGCTCGCTAACCTGTGGGTGAGGTCACAGATACTGAGTGTGAAAAGTGTGTTTTAATGTACCCTCGGCTGTACCTGCAGCCAAGTGGTTTAACCCTCTATTTAACTGACAAAAGTGCAAATATTTATCTAAACAGGTGTTAAAATCAATTTTCACTATCTCAAGTCAAACGTGGCGACACGGCAATAGCCTATATTCGGTTACCATATGTTACCGTACGTTTTTCAGAAATGAAATGTGTTGCATAAATATCCTAGCTGTAATCAGTACATTGGCTTACAGTTGGTAGGGAGAACACTGTAGCTCTTAGCTACATGTTTATTCACACTTTTAGGAAGCACTTTGCTTGTATTTTCTTGTATGTCTTTCGACAGCCAGTGGTACTCTTTGTTTGGTAAAACTGGCAGAAAGCATAGAGCAGCCTGCTGGGTCTGGACTTCTTAATCATGTAAAGAAAATGAAAAGATATAAAATGAAAGATTATGTAGCCTTTTGAGTTAATGGGTTTCTTCATGCGCCACCAGCGATGGGCTGTACCGTAGTGCTACTCAGATTTTATAGTGATCATTTATCAACATACTTTAGTGAGTCTCTACTTGCACCACCATACTATAAACTGTATGACATCTTGTTCCATAAATATGAGGGAACCGCGAAATATGGCACTTAGTTCAGAACTCGGAATTGCGAAATGAAATAATGTTTATTTCGCAGAAACAGTTGGAACGGCGTAGTGGGTTAAGGTTCAGCAGAGGTTGTGAGGAAGCGGGGGCTTTCTCCCCACTGTAAGAATATAATTTTTATTATTTATAAAAACCGTGACATTTGGTCTGAGAACACACAGCTGAGATTGCATGGAGGACAACCCAATGTCTGGCTGAGCCAGGAGATGTTTTGTAACAATAGTGTCTCTGGCCCAATCAGGCAGGGCCCTGTGTCTCACTCCCCCAATGTAAATGTCTCTTGTTAACTGTGTAAGAGAGAGCCACACCTTGTTAATTTGCAACATTTTGTAACATGCTTGTGTTCCCACGGCCGGCTGTGTAATTAAACTTTCCTGTCTTCCATTTTTACATTTACATTTTAGGCATTTAGCAGACGCTTTTATCCAGAGTGACTTACATAGTTTACATTTTCTTTACATACAATCCGTTTATACAGCTGGATATTTTACTGAAGCAATTCAGGTTAAGTACCTTGCTCAAGGGTACAACAGCAGTGCCCCACCTGGGAATTGAACCTGCAACCTCTGAGTTACAAGCCCAGCTCTCTAACCATTATTCTACACTTCCGTTGTTGTTGTTGTTGTTGTTGACGTTGTTGTGAACGTTGTTGTCCGTCTTTTCATCAGAGATTGTTTTACTTGAATACTTTGGTATTTTGGATTTACCAACACCTCGCAGCCTATTGGAGCTGAGTGCAGTAAACTGGTTTGCTGGGTGCTGGTTGGTCACAGAAGGGACACCTGGCTGCTGGATTGTGGGTTGTGAAAAGTGTCTTTGAAAAAAGCCTGGTATTCACTCGTCATTTTGTCCTTGACTTTGACTTACAGAGAAATGCAAGTGTTCGTTTTAATCCTTTCTTCACAAACGACAATCACGGAGATCGCTGGACTGCCTGCGGAGAGGGAGAGAGAGAAAAGACGAACACCTGCGTTTATTTGCAAGTCAAAATGAAGGACAAACCAATGCAATGCAAAACGTCATCTTTCCCTCCTATCCTCTTAAACTATCCTTCACTTTAACTGCTTTGACCCGGATTCAATCACAATTAAAGGACAAAATGTTGATTGAATCCCAGCCAAAGTCGTTGAACTGAAGGATAGTTTAAGATGGCGGAAGGGAAAGATGAAGTTTGTATTGCAAGTGAGAACTTCAGAGCATAAAAACAATGGGGAGAGGACAAGGAGAGCTTCCCTTAATGTCCTGACGCCAAAGCCTTCTTTACACTTTGCTTTAAACTTTACACTCCATAGATAGCAGACGAAACCTTGAGAGGATGATGGGTCAGGTCGTGTTTACCTGTAGCGTGCTGGCGGCGTGCGTGCCCGTTGTTTTTCTTTGAGCGTTGTACATAAACGGTCCAGTGGGATGTTGTCATATAAACTTCTGCGGTAAACTGGTTTCTAGCAGTCAAGCGCAGAAGTCTTTAATGTCTACCGTGTGAATTGTGACTTTTTGTCTTTCACACGAAGCTGTTGCTGAATATACCTTTAATTTGGCATGTCAGTTTTAACTCCCAAAATAAAGGAAACACTTGAGTAAATGAATGGTTCTGGCGGCTATGTTATGGGGGTGCGGGGTGCTTTTTCCTGTCATGGTTTAGGTCCACTCAATCCCTTCTAGAGCAAGGTAAACGGCAATAAATACAAAGCCATTCTGAGTGATCGCTTTCATTCGATGTTGAAGCATTTCTATCCTGATGGGAGTGGTCTCTTCGAGGGGAATGGTGTTGCATCCCTCCAGTAGAGCTCACTTCTACTGCCAAGGCACATTGAAGGTGTTCTGGCTCATGGTGGCCCAATTAACTCTCTTTATGTTGGTGTTTTCTTTATTTTGGCAGTTATCTGTATAATAGTGTGTGTGTGTATGTGTATATATATACACACACAAACACACACATACACTATTATATGTATATTTGTAGTGGACACATTCATTGTTGGTTTTGTACCTTTGTCTTTCTAGTGAACGCATGTGGTCTGTCTGTCTGTTTCACTGTACAATACATTTCTCTCTGTGTACAGTCTTGACAGTTCCTAACATACTTAACAATCGCACAAATTCAAATACGAATGTGCAAGTTTAGATCGTAATCTTCGATCGTAATCTTCGGGTTTGCGGTAAATTCTTTGGAAGCAGGTTTGAAGCTTAGACTCATTAAAATGCTCTACTTCATATTTATATAACGTCATACACATCAACACAAGATTGCTTTAATTGCCTTGTTTTTGTCTGTTTTGTTTGTTTGGGTTAAAGATAAGATCCTGTCACGGGCGGTGCTCTCCGGTAATCCTGCTGCAGTTTCCGTAGCCTCGTAATCTCAAAGGCCGTCTCCATCATTGTCACAGTCTGTCAGACTGTCAAACTGTCAGCCAGAGACCAAAGAGTTGAATATAAGTTGCTGATCAATGCTGAAAGGATCTGGATTATGACGATAAAGCGCAGAGGGGAAGGAAAAAAACCAAGTGAAGCCTCTTCAGTCGCTGCACTGGAGTTCCCACACACAGAGGTTTTATGGACATAAAGATTAGGGAGACCTTTAACGGTTGTGCTAGAAGGTTGATTTATCCCAGGATCCAAATGTTTATTTTTCTTTTATGAATGCCTTTATTCAAATTCACGCTTCCGTTCGGTGCCTCAACATGAACTCAGGTGTGGGACACAGAGAGATTTGTACAGGTGTGGGACACAGAGGGATGGTACAGGTGTGTGTGTGTCTCTGTTTTCATTGAAATAGACGATGTGGTACCCTCTCTAAGATGCAGGTGTGTGTGTTCACTCTCGGCGCTGTTGCCGTTGTAGTGGTTAGTTGGCTCGTCTCCACACGCCGGCAGGATGAAAGCTAGCAGTTTGCGTAAGAGTGTGCCGCCCTCTGTTTAATTAAAACATTCCGCATTTCTTATTAAAACTGATTAGGGCGCACGGATGGAGAAAAAACACGATTCGCAATTCCTGAATACTAATAAGGCAGTTTTTTTCCTTCGGCATTTCTTCATCAACACATTAACCGATTGGCACGGCGGGAATGCAGGATTCAGACTCTACCGTTAAAAACAACAAGCCGCGGGCTGGCGCATAGCGTGGCAGTCTGACACGCCCGTACCAACGCGCTGGCTGGTGTGAGCTGCCTATCACGGACGCGGTTCGAAACCCGTCTGTGCCAGACCGGCCCTGGCCGGGAGCCCCGATCGGGGACGGCATTTGGCTGTCCGCCCCAGGGGGAGGGGGAGCCGAGGAATGGAAGGGCATCCCTGTAAAAGTGTAGGTGGGCAGGTTCCGTCTCGAGGAGGAACAAAATTGTCTCGAACCGGATAACGGGTGGCGGGCTCGTGGGGGAGGGTGAATTTAAATACATAGAGGGTATAATTGGCAACCAAATTGTGAGAAAATTGGGAAAAATCAGGAAAAATAATAATAATTGTGATTCAGTAGGCTAATTTGTGCTTGGCAGCGGTGTTATGTGGGGTCCAGACCAGCAGTAGGCAGGATGTCATCTCCATGCTGACGCACACAGATCGCAAAAGCGGTGAAACCTTATTTTGTGTTGCCAACATTGGTGGAATGTGTAGACAAGTTGAAATGTGTGAAAGGGAATGAAAGATTAATATACTTTAACTGCCAACATTAAGGTAAACACTTGAGTAAATGAAGGGTTCCGGCAGCTCTGTTATGATGTGGTGTGCACTCAACCCCTTAGAGCGCAAGGTAAACACCAGTGAAGACAAAGCCATTCTGAGTGATCACCTTAATCCTATGGTGAAGCATTTCTATCCTGATGGGAGTGGTCTCCTCCAGGATGACAATGCCCCCATCCACAGGACACAAGTGATCACTGAATAGTTTCATGAGCATGAAAACAATGTAAACCATATGCCGTGGCCATCTGAGTCACCAGATCTCAACCCAATTGAACACTTATTAGAGATTCTGGAGCGGTGCCTGAGACAGCGTTTTCCACCACCATCAACAAATCACCAAATGATTGAATTTCTTGTGAAACAGTGATGCTGCATGAGTTCCAGACACTAGAATCTATGCCAAGGTGCATTGAAGCTGTTCTGGTGGCTCGTGGTGGCCCAACGCCCTATTAAGACACTATGTTGGTGTTTCTCTTATTTTGGCAGTTATGTTTATATATGTATACATATATGCTGTATTGCTAGAATGATTTGGGGTAATATTGTGTGTGTGAATATTTTGATGAAAAACAGTATATATGCAGATGAATGATTATTTCTCCTTTCTGGAAAGTGCCATAAAACAAAACCAGACAAAAAAACCTGAAACGAAATTGCTTACGGTGGGATCCAAACACAAACTGATTCAGAACATATGTGCTGAGTGTGTGTGTGTGTGTGTGTGTGTGTGTGTGCCCTTGCTATTATTATTTGCAGTGTGTACATACCACTGCAAATACCACACGGCAAATAATAAACATTAAGCTTCTTATGTCACAGAAGGTTGTCATATCTGCCAGATATAGCTCCATAACAATGTTCCCCTGAGTGTAGTTTGCGATGTTTTGGAAGCCATTAAGGGCGTGAGAGAGAGAGTAATTATGTAAAAGAACAGCATGTAATAACAGTGGCATGTGTATGTTTCAGAGGACGGATAGACAGCACTAGGGAGCTACAATGCATACCCCGCTCTGCACAGCCCTGGGGCTGTTTGTGCTCATCACACACACCGCTCCAATTAGCCTGTCAGGAAGAGGACTGATGATTATTTTGACCTTTACAGTCACTTCCTTAAACGTCCTTTTTGAGAAGCAGATGGCCTTTTAAAAGAGACCCAAAAAAGGGTGGAGTTGTGGGGTGAAGGTGGAGTTGTGGGGGTGGATGCAGAATTGGGGGGGTGAAGGTGGAGTTGTGGGGGTGGATGCAGAATTGTGGGGGTGGGGGTGGAGTTGTGGGGTGGATGCAGAGGTGGAGTTGTGGGGGTGAAGGTGGAGGTGGCTTGCCGGAGCTGAATGAGTAGGTTGTTGAGAGTTTGATGGCCTTTGAGGGGTTGAGCCTGTGGTGCTGAGAGAGAGAGGGAATCCAGTGAGCCTGTACCCACAGGGCAGGGACTCTGGCCAGAGACGCCATCAATCACCCCCCTCAGACAGCTCCTCCCCTCAGACACCTCCGTCTGCCACAACAACTACCTGCTTAGTTATAAAATTGCATTAATATATGCCATTTAGCAGACGCTTTTATCCAAAGCGACTTACAGTAGTGAATGCATACATTTTTCAGTACATGTGGTCCCAGTGGGGATTGAACCCACAACCTAAGCGTTGCCAACGCTGTGCTCTACCAACTGAGCCACACAGAACCATTATAACCATTATATTTGACAAAGCTATAAAATGGTATTCTGTTGCGCTCGATGGCTCCTTCCACCCGTGACTGCGGCCCTGCGGCGTGCTCTCCCAGGTGAGTTTGGGCTCTGTCACGATGCTTGGTGATTTATATCCCACCCCCGGGTAGAAGCCCTGTGAGGCGACCCACAGACCTGCCCTCACAAATCACTCACAACACGTGATTCTGAGCTGAACACACAACGTTACGGTCGCGGCCAACATTCATTTAGGGGGCGTTTCATCTTTTTACTATTCCCTCCCCGCCGCCCCCGCCCACCCCAAATATTACACAACCCTCGGCAGTTATGTAAAAACTTTTTTTAGTACCGTAGAACTGCACATGAGTTATTTATGATTTTTCCATACATTTTATAATCTTTATATGTTTTTTAGTGTTGGTATGGTACGGTATGGTTTTCCCCCGAGGTAACACCTGCCCACAAACTTCGTTAGTAATGTGAATTGAAACTGCGTTTCGTCGGTGGAGTTCGGCGAGGGGCTTCGTTAATGAACGGAGTTCGGCGGTGCGTTTCGAGTCGCTCCCGTTAGCCGCTCCCCTTGTGAAGGGCATCTCCGTCCGTCCGTCTGCTGGATGGCTGCAGCATATTTCCTGCGTTAGATGGTTTGGGGTTTCGTCAGTCCGGTCCGGATTGACTCGGCACCCTGTCGGCCGCGCCCCGATGACTCCCTCAGGGGCCTCCTGTGCAGACAGGTTTCACACCTCACACCTCCCCACGCTATTCCTGTAGCATATTGTCTCAGCGCTAATGTTCTCATTAACTCCTCTATTGTCTTCCGCTTCCAGAACTATCTGTCACTAAGTACGTTTTCCGGGGGGGAGTTGCTCTGCTGGTCATTATGCTGCCGTGGCTCAAATAGTCAAAACGATCACAGTAGTTTTTATCTCATCTTCTTCACAAATGTGTTTTATTACCTCTTTGTAACTGCTGGCTCGGTTCCAACACAAACAGTTGCACTGTGTGTGCGTGCGTGTGTTTCAGTGGTGGAGACACGGCTGTTTCTTACTTACGGATTGGTGCTGGAAGATAATGATTATAACACACAAACACACCACATAAACACACCCACACACACAGCTCTGTAATTTACTCAATTACAGATCAGAGCTCTGTAATGTGTGAGCCAATTACAGATCAGAGGGCTGAGACACCTGGAGAGAGAGAGAGAGAGAGCCAGGGGGGAGGGTGAGGTTAGGCTAGGCAGGCACTGTGACTGCTGGGGGGAGACATCCTCCTGGGAGAGAGAGAGACAGGGAGAGACAGGGAGAGAGGGGGTGGTTAGGCAGGCACCGTAACTCATCCTCCTCAGACCCGCACGCTTACTTTATGTCACTGTTATCACTGCTTCTTGTTACTTATGGATTGGTGCTGAAAGATAATGATAACACACATACACACACACACACATGCACGCATACATACACACACACATGTACACGTATGCACGCACACACACTCACATACATACACACACACACATGTACACGTATGCACGCACACACTCACGCATACATACACACACACACATGTACACGTATGCACGCATACACTCACGCATACATACACACACACATGTACACACATGCACACACACATGCACGCACATACGCGCTCGCGCGCACACACACACACAGCTCTGTAATTGACTCAGTCACAGATCAGAGGGAGAGAGACCGTAGTTCCCGCGCGCTAAAAGGGAGGACCCTGCTTTGAAGCGGCAGCGTGTGCTGGCAGGCCTGAACACAGAGGAGCGCAGCCCCCCCCGCCCCCGGCCTCCCCTGGGCCCCTGATCGCTTCACGCACTGGGGCCTGTCATCTTTAACGTTCAATCAGTGCCCAAACAGAACCATCCCCCCTGGGTGCTGCCGTACAGGATAATCACATGGGAGGGGGGAATCCAAATTAAATCCAAATGTTTGCTCCACAATTCCCCGGCTGAGCTGTGACTGGAGGAGTCCATACCCAGCATCCTGTCGACTCGATGCACTCCCTTCCTGGGCGATGGTACGCCCCCCACAGAACTCCCGGCCACAGAGCCCCTACATCGGGGCTACTCAATCCCAGGCCTCCAGGGCACAGTGTCTTCAGAGTAGTGTGTGGAGTAGTGCTTGGAGCAAATACCTGCAGGCACTGCGGCCCTCGAGCCCTGGAACTGAGTAACCCTGTCCCATGTCCTCCACTTTGGGTCATTTTTTCCACTAGCCACCACTTTGTTGGATCAGTCCCACCCAATTTATGAATCCCAGAATTTTGCTATGTGCGACAACTCCACCCGATTGACTGATTGTAGAATTTTGGTACGTGAGAGAGCTCCACCCAATTAACTGGTTGTAGAATTTTGGTATGCAAGAGAGCTCCACCCGATTAACTGGTTATAGAATATTGACATGGGAGAGAGCTCTAACAGGTTCATTGATCCTAGAATTTGCTATGGCAGAGAGCTCCTGGGATAGGTAAACACATATGCTGCTGGTGCTGCGCTGTAACATCCCAAAATGTGTGTGGCCATCCCGTTTCAGTCTGAAGTCCTCTTGAATAAAGCCCATGACCTTTGTGAGCCCACACCACGCTGGGCTGCCCGTGTGCACACAGCTGACCTGTTTTGACACCACCGGCCGCCTCCTGCGCCTCCGGGCTGAAGCGATCGAGCCCGTGCATGGCATGGCAGGCCCTGTTTGTGTGCGGACCTGCACGGGCACGCAGTGGACATGAGTTTACAGACACGGGGGGGAGATTAGGCAGAGCCCGGACCAGAGATGACTAGGAATGCATGCGTGCGAATACAGGAGACAGAAGTGTACGCGTTCAGAGCAGACGGATGAAGAAAGCCAGACAATGACGAACTGTGTTATATAATCCCTGCCTCACCTGCCTTTCATACCCCTCATTTGTTTTCTCTCCTGTTCCGTATGTCACTTCCATCCTCTCTCTCTCTCTCTCTCTCTCTCCCCCTCTCTCTCTCCCCCATCACATTCTGGTTTTCTCCTCCTCTTTCTGTTCTTCCTTGCTTTCCTCCTTTATCCCCCCCTTACTCCCTCTTTCTTCCTTTTTAACCCTCTCTTTCTCCCTCTCCCCCCTTTCCTCCACTCAACCCCTCCCAGCGTGTCATACAGGGGCAGTCTGGACAAACTGTAGACACAGTGACTCATGGAAACTGTGTGTTGTGCATATGTGTGTGTGTGTGTATGCGTGTATGTGTGTGTGTGATTTGTTTGTGTGTGTGTTTGTTTGTGCGTGTGTGTATATGTTTGTGTGTGTGTGTGTATATGTTTGTGTGTGTGTGTGTTTGTGTGTGTGTGCTTCTTTGAGTGCGAGTGTGCCTGTGTTTGTGTGTGTATCCTGAGTAAAACCGCATAAACTCGTAAGTGTGTAAACCCCGGTTTTCAGCACCCACCTCCTACAGGGCTCTGTTCAACCTCAGTAAGTCTTCACTGTTGTTTCAGAGGTACACTTTTACGGTGTGTATTCATGCAGACAGTGCATTGCAGTGTGTATCAGGGACACAAAGGCGTTCCTTGGTTTACATGTTCTGTGTTACCATGGCGCTGAATGCTTAGCAGTCGCAGAGTGACTCAGACAGCTGGAATGCCATGGGGATGTTCTGTGCCACGCTGGTGAGGATTTCAGCAAATTCATTTTTCATTTTTCCATCCCAGCGCTGAAATTCAGACAGAGACCGCCAGCTCCTGGGAAAGCCGCAGCTCGATACTGTTGCCAGCAAAATAATTCCCAAACAGAGAACACAAAGCACAACTCTGTCTCTCTGGTGCCATAAATTCCGTATTTTTCCCATATTTTACCAGCTTTCTCTTGACATTTTGATTGCCTGCTGGCCCACAGTTTTCCAGCACTCGTTCTCCTTCCCTCCCTCCCTCCCCCTCCCTCTCTCTCTCTCTCTCTCTCTCTCTCTCATCCCGTGCTCGTTACTCACTCTGTCCTCCCGATGTTTTCCCCCTCGCTCGTTATAGTCCGCTGCCCTCCCACTCCCCAGCACATCTCTCTCTCTCTCTCTCACGGCGCCCTGCTCTCCTCACTCGTCTCTGTGTCCCTCTCTCCCATCGCAGGACCGCTGCAGGAGGCTCAGACTCACTCTTCACGACCAGGACCGGAACCGGCCCGTCCGGACGGCGGAGCAGCCCGGCAGAAAGGTATCCGACCGCAGCGTGAACGCAAACCAGACCGCAACCAGACCGCATGGCACCGAACATCTGTTTCGTGGGCCGTTGTTGGAGGCCGAACTCCATCCTGAGCGGCGCTGGCGCTCATCCATTCCACAGAGCGAGCTGTAGCATGGCTTCAGTAAACAGTCCTTCTCCACTTTGACTAAACTTTTATCATTTTATGCAAGTGTTAACTTTTTTTTCTCTTTTAGCAATGGCTGAAAATGAGCTTGCCAAACTGTGTTTGGGCAAAAGAAAAGTAAAATTTTAAGGATTTATTTGTAAAAGTTAAGGACAAATTTTGATTGAATCCATTAGAATCCCCCTCCCCATGGAAATTGAATTATTTTTGGAGTGCAAACTATAAAGGTCATTTCTGCATCTGAATATGGAATGGAACATTGAAGCTGGCTAGCGTTTGTGCTGCTCTGTGTAAAGGTTTGTATGAGTGTAGTGTGAGGTCTATGACGAGACGCAGGGCTCCCAATCACTTTTCCATGAAGGCATCTGGCTCTTGCGTAAGGCGCCGTAATGTTTTCCTGTCAGGGTAACGGCAGACAGGCGGCTCCGCGCAGTGTTACATAACGCTGCGATGGCTTTCCACTGCTCCCCACCGTAGCCTAGAGCTCGGAACTCCGCGCACCGCTCACACTTTCACCGCGGGTTCTGTTACAGAACTGGAAATATTTCATGTAGTGATGCTGAGATAGCTTATGCAGTTTGCAGTGTGTAAAGGAAATGTTAGGTATCATGGTATTCAACACAAGTATGCAAAGCAATCATTTTTATTAGTTTATTTTTCATTAAGTCTTGGAAAGGGGGGGAAAAAAAGCTTGGTATATTTTCGATTTTGCATTTCAGATTTTAAGCATTCAACTTAAAAAAATAATGTAAAATGTAGAAGCATTCAGTGGTGTATGTCCCAACTAGACCTGTCTCTCATTCTTTCAGCCGATAGGCCGAGCTTTGTTGCAGCCGCACAGTGAGAGGCCGGCTCTGAGACTCGAGCCGTTCACACCCACCGAAGAGAAGGTCGAGGTCATCAAGGTGGGTGGGGCCAAATGACACGTGTCATAACAGAATGGGCCTGTGGATGTGATACCTTTGGGAATGGGGTCAGTGATTTGCATGTCAGTGGTCTGTCTGTGTGTGTGAGTGTACAGTGTACTTGTGGATTTGAAGCTGTGTTGAGCGTCTCCTTATTGAGTCTCATTAACAGTGTGACTAGACCTTTTTGAGCTGTTGGCCTGAGTGACTTCTGTAACACTCTTTGCCAGATGTGTGTAGCAGTGTGTAATTGTGGTACAGGTGTACCTGGTTGTGTGTAACAGTGTGTACCTGTGTTGCAGGTGTACCTGGAGGCAAGCAAACAGGAGCAGGCCAACCAGCAGAATCTCAGGATGCTGTCAGATGAAGTGTCCCAGATACAGGAGGTCAGTACAACCCCACTAACAGCTCTGTGTGTGCATAGGGCACCTGCATCTAAGGTTACCTGCCCTGCCCCTTCCCCTCTCTCTCACTTTCCTTTCATTTATTTTTGTTTGATTATTTTCTCTTTTTTTGCTAGTTTGTTTTTTTTGCGTGGTTGGGCAATTGTTTATGCATGATTGAGTCCATGTAGGTCTCTACATGGTGGTAAGTCTCTCTCTGTGCATATAACACTGTTCTTCTTTCTCTCTCTCTCTCTCTCCTTAGGTGAGGTACTGTCTGAAAACCCTCAGGGAGCAAATGGCAGCAAGAAACAACAACAACAACAACAAGGGAGAGCAAAAGGTACCCCACCCTGTGTGTGTGTGTGTGTGTGTGTGTGTGTGTGTGCTTGTGTGTGTGTGTGCGTGTGCATGTGCGTATACCCGTTGACTGTGTGTTTCTGCCCATTTGTGCCAATCCATAGAACAATGGCCCACCCTTACTAGGTCTCCACACTGCAGCCGCGTCGAGGCGCCACCCAGTTTCATATGCTAATGAGCAACTTGGTATTCATGGTGGAGGTACTGCCAACAGGGAGACATTCACTGTGGGGGTAAATAAATTTAAAAAAATCCCTGAGTGAGTCTGACTGTCTTATCTAGGGTGACTTATAGGGGTAATGTTGGCAGTGGTGCGTGTGTGCTTCCTCTAAATGTGTATACCCTGTTAGAGATACACTGTGCTGTCATGCTCCATGCTTCTGGGGAGGGTTGAGTCATAGCCTGCCAGGGAGTTGATGACTAGAGTTACTTTCCAGTGTAAATGGTATTTTCCACACCACCCTAAGGCCACCAGATGCCTCTGTCTCTCTCAGGCACGTGCACAGATAGGACCCAAGGGGGGTTTGAGCCCCTGCCCTTTTGCCCCCTTTGAGTCAAAAGTGCCCTTTTTTTGGCTGGTGTTAATTGTATTTATTTATTTTTTCTTTATTTGTTTTTGAAATTCTATCAAATATAAAGAGGGAAATGTATAGTAGTATCGACGAAAAAATACACCTTATCAATTTAAAAAGTACGCTCTCCAACCCCCCCGCCTTCCAAATGGTTTTGTCTCAATCAATCAATCAACGTCGCATCTTCCGACATTCCGAATACAACTTGTCATGAAAAGCACTGCATCCCCAGCCCCAGTTCGGTTACGGTGAATGATATCACTCAGGTAGGCACTGTTTTCATTATGGAACCACGATTAAACAACTATAAACTTACTTTTTACTTTTTTTATGTTATATATCCACCACCTTTAAAAAAACTATGGTAATTAAACATTAAAACAGCTTATAGTCAGTGTGGGACTGTACACATTTGTTTTTTTCCCTTCATGCTGCTTATATTAATTTTGTCATTACGTTAAAAAACTATGAAGTAGGTCAGTAGGATTTGCCACCTTCATGCTGTAATTTTGTCATTACTAGCCTCGGTACTTGCGAGCAAATAAGCTAGTCTAATCATCATTAAAACAATGTTATCTCTGTCATGCAGGACAACTTACAAATATGCAATTAATTTCTGAAGCAGGTAGTTACATTTTGCATAGTTTTGCTAGTTAAGTGTAGTCACCCCCTTTTCTTTATAGCCAGTTTTCTAAAAACGTGATGTTTAAAAGTGTATTATTGTTTGGGCATGTAGCAGTGTGTTTCCCTGTTAAAATAAACGTTTCAATCAATCAATCAATCATATGCATAGATGTAACAAATGTATACGAGTGTGTTTAAGTAGTGTGTGTGAGTGTGTGTGTGTGTGTGCATGCATGCGTGCGTTTTTGAATATAATATAATACTGGTTTCTTTTCCTCTCAGTGTGATGCTCAAAAACATGTTACTAAAATCAAACTGTAGTTGTACCATATGTCTTATTTATAAAATATATGCAGTGTAACAAAATGATACAGAACATGAAAACAGCAGGAAGTTTTGAAACCCCAAATTCAGGGGGCTTATGTATCAAGCATGTCAGAGTAGGACTGCTGATCTAGAATCTTATCATTACTCATTACAACATCGGGGTGGGAATAGTGCGTGTCGGTGGGGTGAGTGCCCTTTTTTTTTGCTTGAGCCCCCACCCCCCCAAAATGTCTGTGCACGGCCCTGGTCTCTCTGCTGTTGCTGTTGTCTGCATTCATTTTGATTGTGTTGTCTGGGGGATTTCCATTTCCATAACTGTGAAACTGAAATCCGTTTGGTTCTCAGTGGCCCAAACCCACAGACTTGCCCCGAAGCCACTGGGGCTAAGCGCTGCGATACAGACACGGCTACCGTAAATGAAGTCATCACAAGCTAACTTTGGATTGTACAAGCGTATCTGATCACCGCCTCCAATCCCCCTCCCCTTTCAGTTTCCAGCCAATGGCTTCAGAGTCCACCCACTCAACAGCCAACCAGCTGTCTCCAATCACAACGAGGACAAGGCCACACCCGACACACAGGTGAGACCAAACGTTCGACTCCTGTTCCGTCCACACACACCGGCAATGATAAAACAGGACTCACACACAGAAACACAGTCTGTGGCTAACACACACCACAAACAGAGTTCACATGCAAAAACAGTTTCTGTGAATAGCCCAGGCCACACAAACAGGACTCACACATAAACACTGTCTGTGGATAACACAGGCCCCACACAAACAAGACAGACACGCCCACACGCACACACACACACAGACACACTCACTGCCTTTCACACATGCCGAATATCCCATTTCTACGAAGGTAACAAACAGTCAGTCTGAGCACATCATAGCCCTGAAACTCGATACACAGCCTCTCTCAGCCACACAACAGCCTCTGGATCACTTTAAAGACTGAACGAACGGGCGCTTTCGGTAAATGATGTCACCGTGAGTCTGGCAGATGCGGATCAGATTGCATCATGTTTCTCGTGTCAGGACGGTGTCAAATCGCACGCCATCACCGTCGCGGTGTCGGGACTGAGGCTGAAGCCCCCATCTTACTCTGTAGCCCCCCGCCCGCTGTGGTTATGTCAGCTTAACTCCGTGATTTGCATATTGGCTCTCTCATACTGGCACACCTGTGCATTTGCCTGCTCTGCCTCTTCCGTCCCGAGATTATGCAACAATCCCTGAAATGGTTTGAGGCAGTGAAACGGGGCAGATCAAACAGCGTGCAAAACATCAAACAGGGTGTCGATGGTTTGGGCGATGGTGGAACACGCTGTACAGCTGCAAGGACAAGTTGGAAGAGGGGAATAGAAAGGCACGCTCGCTGTTCTCCTCTGATCCTTCTCCTTGTTGGGGCGTGTAGTTGGATGTTTAATATATCCGTGCGCAGATGTTTAGTTTATTTTGGCGGTTTGACGTTTGGTTTATTTGGACTCTGGGAACCAGCGTGGCTCCTCTGGTGGCCACTGATTTGATGGAATGTGGAGTCACTCAGTTTTCCTTTCCAACTCAATAGTTTTTTTCTCTCTTCTTACCCCCTTTCTCATTGTTTCCCTCCTTTCTCCCTCCCACTTTCTCATTCTTTTTATTCCCCCTCCTGTCCTTTTCCTCTTCTTTCTTTCATGCTCTACCTTTCTTTTTTCCCTTTAACATTTTTTCTCCTCTTTAATCTCTCCCTCTTTTTCACTTTTTCCCATTGTCCCTCTCTCCCTCCTTATTTAATTTACATCTGTTTCTTTCCTTCTTTTCCATCCCTTTGTCTCCCCTCTCCCCGTGCCTTCTCTCTCTCCTCCTCCCCCTACCTTCTCTCTCTCTCCCTCTACCCTTATCCCTCTCTCTCTCTCCCCCTCTCTCCCTCCTTCCCTTCCTCTCTCTTGCCTCTCTCATTCCTCTCCCCCTCCCTCCCTCCCTCCCTCCTCTCTCCCTCTCTCAGGACTGGGAGGAAGAGAATGACAGTGCCAGGCTGAGGGAGGTCAGTAAGCGCTTGTACTCCCGGCTGCAGGAAACGGAGCAGAGACACCAGGCGGAGAAAGAGAGGCTGGAGGTCAGTGTCGCACGCCCTGCCCTGATCACCGGCTTCACCGTGTCCATTCTCCTCTTCCTCCTTTTCTCACCGTGCTAAAGAAAGTGTAAATGACAACCAACCATTTAACACCCACTTAGTTGGGTTTGGCTGGCTTTAGAAAGACATTCAGCTCCGCCGCTGTTGCGTTTGCTGCCACAGGTCATTATTTACTTTCATTTCAACAGTTTCAAGTTTTAAATGTACGTTTTTCCTCAAATGCAGCTCTTTATTATTCCTTTTCCTCGAAAAGCATTTTTGAATAGCGCTCAACGACGTATCATGTGACGAATCATCATTAAAGGCATTTTGCAAAGGGAAACCATCCCTTCAGCAGCTGAACAGCGCTCGATGACACATCGCTTCCTACTGTCTGACTGCGTTGGAGTGCCCAGTGCTCTGTGTATCTTCCCTCGTGGGGGCGGTGATTGACTGTGTGTGCCCCGCCCCGCCCCGCCCCAGGAGCAGCACGGGCAGTACGAGCAGCGGCTGAGTGAGCAGACGGAGCGGCTCCAGGAGGCGGAGCGGCAGGCGGAGTCGCAGGGCGCGCGCGTGCAGGAGCTGCAGAGGCTGCTGACGGGGATGGAGCGCGAGAGCGCCGCCCTGCAGGAGAAGATGCAGGAGAAGATGGAGGCACCAGGGAGGTGGGAGCGGACAGCGGCGTTGTCGCCTGCGGGCGCTGCCTGGGGACGTAGCCATGTTGGGCGGGACCAGAGGTGGGTGGGCGGACAGCCGGCGTTGTCACCAAGGGTGACGGACCGCCTGGTCGTCAGCCCGATAGCCATGTTGGAGCCGGGAGGGGGAGGCTGCTTTCAAAGTCCGCCGAGGAGAAGGTTAATGTCGTGGAAGATCTCCGTCTCGGACGAAATAGGTCAGGAATACGAATCTTGTTTCAGTTACAGTGAAAATACCGGTATAATTGGCTACTAAATTGGGAGAAAAACGGGGAAAAATCAGAAATACATTTATTTAAAAAATAAAAATAAAATAACAACGAAGGGGATCGCTTTAAAAACCTACTGAGCAAAAAAGAGCTACCGACAACAAAAGTATTTGCATTTCCTCGTGATTGGAGTGACACTGTCTCTGCAGTCTATCTGTGCTGGCTGATGAGACATGAATGATTCACTCTCTTCTCTCAGGGTGGAGGAGCTGGAGAAGGAGCAGGCCTTACTGAAGGAGAAGATCCATCACCTGGACGACATGCTGAAGAGCCAGCAGAGGAAGGTCCGACACATGATCCAGCAGGTGAGTGAGTGAGGAGGGGAATAAACACTGTGTCCTTTTACCGCACCGTGTGTGTGTGTCTGTGAGAGTGTGACTGTGAGAGTGTGACTGTGTGTGAGTGTGACTGTGTGTGTGTGTGTGTGTGTGTGAGACTGTGTTTGACTATGTGTGACTGTGTGCGTGAGACTGTGTTTGTGTGTGTGTGTGTGTGTGTGACTGTGTGTGTGTATATGTGTGACTGTGTGTATGTGCGTGTGTCAGTTTGTATGTGTGTGACTGCATGTGTGTGTGTCAGTGTGTGCCTGGGTGTGTGTGTGGTGTGCATTTATAAAAACATAAGAATACATAATGACGAGAACGGGCCGTGTGTACATGTGTGTACATGTATACGTGTAAGCATCAGTGTGCACTAGACCCAGCATGCTTTGTGTTGGTGCTCACAGCTGCAGAACTCCAGAACTGTGATCCAGGAGAGAGACCGGGTCATCCAGGACCTGGAGGAGAAGGTGGCCTTCCTGGAGGCTGAGGTCAGTCACCATCCCCCTCCCTCCCTCCCTCCCTCCCTCTATCTGAACTGTCTTTGTGATATCTCGGTCTTCAGCTGATCTCTCTCATTCATTCATATTTGATATACAAATGTATATATACATATGCATACATACATGGATCTCTGTCTGTCTTTATTTATATTTATATATATACGTACACAAGAACATACTGGATATGTATCGCTCTGTGGATAACCTTTGACCCTCCCTGCATGTGCCCTCTATGCAGAACCGGGAGCTGCACGACCAGATGGACTTCTACCTGGGAGGACAGAAGACCACCTCCTCCCACCTGACATCAGAGCGCAGCGGCCAGATCGTCTACAGGTGACCCTCCCGTTCCCTACACTGCAGGACTGCATGACACGCACACACACCACACTGTGTAGAGAGGAGCTCTTCACACACGGGTCACTTACAGAGTAACTTCCCTCCAACACCACCAGCAGTCTGGGTGAAGGGCCAGCCATTTTGTATAAAGGCATCAGACATCAAGTGGAAATAATTTGGTGGCAAACTAACAATACACACTGTCTCACCTCTCTCTCTCTCTCTCTCTCTCTCTCACACGCACACACAGATACACACCATCTCATCTCTCTCACTCGCACACTGTCACACTGTCTCTCTCTCTCAAATACACACACATGCACACACACACACACACACACACACACACACACACACACACACACACACACGGATCTGATCTCCACATCTCAGCCCCCTGGGTAGTTCCATCTTTCTTACACGCCTGCTCTGTGCCCACAGCAAGCCACTCACGCCCAACGGACACAGCAACAAGTCACTGCCCTTCATCAAAGTCATCGAGATCAAGTCGTGAGCCGGGGCACGGAGACGGAGGACGGAGGACGGAGGAAGGAGGAAGGAGGGTGACACGCAATGACAACATGACAGAATCACAAATGCAGCCTTACTGTACCGCCTGGCCGCTACCTGGAGCGTTACACCCCCGCGTGGTTTTCACTCATTTAACACTGACATGCTGTGTGTACATACTGCTGTCAATATTAATAGAGAGGCGTAGAGATAGACATATAGACATATATAGGCTTAGTGAGTGGTCTATGGGAGGGGTCTCCTGTGATAAAATGTTGAGTCAGACGAATTGATCCGAGCTGACTCATCATCCATGTGTACATTGTTATGTGAAATCAGCAGCAAGCTATCTGCAGGACATGGAGACTCGATGCCATTGAGCTGAAGAATGTAGTGGAGACGACGGATACCTTTGACCCTCAAGGAGAGAGGAACATGGGCTTTGCCAGTCCAGACAGATGGACACGGGCGTTAGTCCAGATGTTAGTTCAGACGGACAGACCACATACACCAATATACAACATACTCGTATGAGCATCATGGGTTTACATTTATCCCATCCTAAATTGCTAATGTCTCAAGCTGTGCTGTATTGACCAGAGAATGGTTAATCATCGATTTAATCCACAAGATATTTATTTATTTATGCATTTTGCGGAAAAAAAACTTTAATATTAAAAGAAAACCCGGGTTCGAAACCGACTGTGCCAGTCCGGCCCTGGCCGGGAGTCCCGATAGGGGGCGGCGATTGGCTGTCCGCTCCAGGGGGAGGGGGGAGGGTGAGCTGGCATGAGCTCACCGAGAAGTGTGAAGGGTGTCTCTAGAAAGTAGGTGGGCGAGTTCGGTCTCGGAGGAGGCGGATCATCGCCAGCCTTGGGGAAGTAGCTTGTCCCGTACTGAAAAGAAAGAAAAAAGTATTTTGTGAGAATTAAAAACCTGAGTGAGAGGTCTCCCAGGTGGTCTAGCGGTTACAATGTTCAACGCTGGCCACTGTGACTGGGGTTTGATTCCACCGGTCGCGCCAGAGGCAATTGGCTGTCCACCCCAGTATTTGCTGCATATAGGAGTGGGTCTGTGTACCGGAGTTACAGTCGACGGCTTGGCGAGTGCCGGCTCAGAGGAGGCGGTACATCGGCTTTGTCACTGCCGGTCTCAGGGCTACGGCAGCAAACTCACAATATGAGGGGGATTGATATGAAAAAGATAGGGTGTAATTGGCTACTAAATGTTGTATAAAATTAGAAACAAATTATATAAAGAACAAAAAAAACATGAGTGAGCAGTCTGTTTAGGTCAGACCACTGCCCGGATACACAGCTGAATACCAACAGAACTCAATGCAAACCAAATCAGCACAATTATCAATTATCTGGAGCATGGAGAAGGGTACTAGATTCAGCCCAAGATCTATGACCCAGAGCTTCAGGCAGGAACAAGGAAACAGGAAATGGGTTCCATCTTATTTATACAGGGGGCCTTATTTTTAAAAAGCCAGTGTCCGCTGTCCTGTCCTATCGTTTAGAGAGAACTTGGCACTGCACAGAACCAGATTCGGCCGACACACAAGCAGTGCAGTGTCCGTAATGTGGCTGCTTTACAGCACAGCTTCCCCACAGCCCTGTGGGCTAGTCCTGTGCCAGCAATTCGGCTGGTTCGGGAGTCATGTTCCCCGTTCACTTCCTCCTGCCCTTTCAGGCGCTCCTCCCACCCAAGTTTGGCTGTTGTCATTGGATACATCGTATACACTTGGTTTCTCAGACAGGAGGACATCCTTAAGTTTGCGTCTCTTCATTCTGTTGTTGAGTACAAAATGTTGATTTGCTCACCTGTTCACGGAGGCTGTACACTGTAGACCTCACAGAACAGAAGGGTCTACTGCAATCTGCTTAGCGGCTGTGCTGAAGATCTGATATTGATGATGATGATAATGACAAACTGCTCATTGGTAACTGATAATATGCAAGAATCTTACAGCGTGCACATTTCAAAAGCAGTAGAATTGTTTTGTATTATCCTGTGTTATTACCTGCAAAGGTGGGTCACTTATGTGTCTTATTCTGTGTGAGATATGACACAACTGTAGCCAAGGCTAGGTGTAAAGCTCTGCTGAAGAAGAACTACTTCCTGCGCTAATTCAATGTGAAAATGGCTCTTGTAGATAATATGTATAGACTAGGGTGTGCATGCAGTGAGTATGCCTATTTTTTCTTGTTGGTTATCGTTATGGAAATAAAGCTTATTTAAAACATCTCCAAAATGTGATTTAAGTTGTCATGCAATCGTGTCTATTGTGTTTTTCCACATTATGCGAATGGATACCTAATTAAATGTTTTGCAACGTTTTAAAAAACAAAACAAAGGACATCTCTTTTATAAAAACGGTTCCTCCCCGTTTCGGACTAGAAGCAGTCTGGCTGACAGTCTGGGGATGAGGAAAAGCCCTGGTGTGAAAGTGACCTCTAGTGGCCGGATTAGAGAACAGTAAACAGTGAAATATCATTTCGTGAAATGGTTCGTTATCAAAGACCGCAACGTCCTAATTGTCTTTCGCAATAGATACATTAAACCATTCCTCGACAATTTGAGAAAATCTCTTTAGCAGACCATTTCAACTGGACAATTTCCCTAGATTTCACAAGGACTGCACTATGGTAGGGATTTCGCGGTGTAAAGAATGTAAATTAGTTTAATGTTGTTTAACCAAAATAGCATAAATGAAATGTAGTGAAAAGTGAAATAGTATAATTGTTTACAATATATACACATAATATACATGATAAAGCACATTTTTTAGTTAGTTAAACACTTCACTACATAAATTCACTGGACTGAGATTTCGAGAACTGAACTAAACTGTTCAGTACTTGGATGCATTACATTGAAGTGGACTATAATGAATGGCGCTCTTACTGTAGATGGAGAGGACTATATAAGAATATATCATGTCTGCAGTGTAACACGTGGAACAATCCGTTCCAATTGTCACAAGAGCTTCAATGTATTGTAGCGTTCTAGCTAGGCTAAATAATAAAACAGACTGGGCTGAGTTCTTGAATCAAAAGTTTATTTATTAACAAGCTTCTGTCCGGCCGTAGCTCACACCAAATAAAACCTACCCTTTTATTTAAGAGGAAAACTACCATCACTTTACCGTTGACAAGCACCAGAACAAAAAGAGGGGGAACCAGGGTGACACATCCCAAAAAATATTAATTTGCAGGGCCAGCCCCCCTGCTGCTCCCCCAACCACAAGCCTGCCTGGCATTACTCATTCCAGACATTCTTGTGGTTGGCAGAGAGCAGGCTGACTGGCAGACTGGACACTGCAAAACCCAATATGGCACAATCAGTAACATGCAACAGGGACACATGAACATTGAACTATTAACTTCCCAGGGGAGTCGCTACACTCCCCGCCCCCCTTAAAAGTTCCTCGCCCCCGAGGGAACAAACAAAGTCCCTGAAGCGACCTGGGGGGGTCTCCTCTCTCTGTGTGGCTGTGATGGGGCCGGGGTATCTAGCTGGGGTGCTGGCGCCCTGGTCTGGGGTAGCGGGTTGCTGCTCTGGGGCACCGGGGACAAGGGCAGGGATACTGGGGAAATGGGAAGAGTGGGCCATCTGGGGTCAGAGTGGCCAGGCCTGGGTGTGTGCAGGGGGGAGATGTCAACGCCCGAGGGAGGGGTCACCGGGGTCCCCGAGACCTGTGGTGGGGAAGAGCCCCCCCTGTATGGAGCCAGTCTGTCTCTGTGTAGAGCCACCTTCCTCCCCCTGGGTGGCAGCTGGACTCGGTACACCACCTCCCCCACCCTTTCAAGGACCCTGCAGGGCCCCACCCAGTGGCTGTCCAGCTTGGGGCATCACCCCTTCTTCCTTCGAGGGCTGTAGACCCAGACCAGCTCTCCGGCAACAAAGTGTCTACCCCGAGCTCTCACATCATAGTTCCTCTTCTGTCTCACGCCAGCATTCAACAGCTGTTCCCTGTTTGGCGAACGTGTGAGCGGTCTCTAGGCGGCCCTGGAGCCTCCTGGCATACTCAGGCCCTGCAGGAACGGCAGGGGAGTCAGGGGCCGACCAAAGGCTAACTCTGCAGGGGTACGGATCTCTCTCTCCCCAACATGAGAAGGGCAGGTGTGCATGAGGTGGAGTCCTGGACAGCAGAACGACATGCCATGAGCACCAGGGGTAGATGTGTGTCCCAGTCCTGCTGGTGCTCAGCCGAGAGGATAGCCAGCTGCTCGCCGAGAGTGCGGTTAAACCTCTCCACGAGGCCGTCGCTCTGAGGGTGTAGTGGAGTGGTGCAGGTCTTGTTCATGCCCAGCCGCTCACACATGGTGGCAAACACACGGGACTCAAAATTTCTCCCTTGGTCGCTATGAATGGACTCTGCTGCGCGGAAGCGGCCGAACATCCCCTCTACCAGGGCATCCACGATTGTCTCCGCCTCCAGGTCTGGCAGAGCATATGCCTCTGGCCATTTAGTGAAATAGTCCATGGCCGAGAGGACAAGACGGTTACCTCTGTCGGAGCGGGTAAACGGCCCCACCAGATCAACAGCCACTCTCTCCATCAGGGCGCCCGCAGGAAATTGCTGTAGCTGAGCTTGGGACCGTCCGGTGGGGCCTTTACGTGCTGTGCAGCTGTCGCAGCGGCGGAAAAAGTCTGCCACATCCCTCTTGGACTGCCCCCTGTAGAACCTCTGACGGAGACGGCAAGCGTCTACAAACACAAACACACATCACACACTCCGCACAACACACACACTCACACAATCTGTACAACATACAACATTCACCTACACACACACACACACACACACACTCTGCAAGAACATTCAGCTTAAGGTTAACATTCCGCCTCTCTCTCTTGCGGGGTCCCACAAGGCTCCATCCTTGGCCCTATTCTATTCTCTCTGTATATGCTGCCCCTTGGTTTAGTCATTCAGAAACACAACATCTCTTTCCATTGTTATGCCGACGACACTCAGGTCTATCTCCCCATGAAACCCAATGACAAGTCCAGTGTTGACAGCCTCCGATCCTGTCTAGATGACATAAAATGCTGGATGGCACAAAATTTCTTACAACTCAACGAGTCTAAATGTGAAATCCTCCTTTTCGGCCCCCCAAACAAAACCAGTGTGATGGCCAGCAGCCTGGGTAACCTGTCTGTCCTAGTTCAGCCCTTTGTTAAAAACCTGGGCGTGTTCTTCGACCCTGAATTTCACTTTGACAGGCAGGTGAACTCGGTGGTGAAGGGATGTTTCTTCCAGCTCCGGACCATAGCTAAGATTAAGGCCATTCTCTCCCCCTCAGACCTTGAGAGAGTCATTCATGCCTTCATATCATCACGACTTGATTATTGTAACTCTCTGTACCTGGGGCTTAATAAGGCGACCATGGCCCGCCTACAGCTACCCCACAACGCTGCTGCTAGATTGCTCACAGGTACTCGGAAGAGAGCTCATATCACCCCTGTCCTTGCCTCCCTTCATTGGCTCCCAGTACGCTATAGGATAGATTTTAAAGTTATTTTATTTGTCTACAAAGCTCTAAATGGTAAGGCCCTCCTACCTAGCAGACCTCCTCACCCCCTATACCAACGTCAGGGCCCTCAGATCTGCTGATAAGGGTCTCCTAACCACCCGTAAGTCCAACCTCAAGTCTAGGGGGTGTGCTTTTGCTGTCGCGGCCCCTGACCTCTGGAACAGCATCCCCATGTCCATCAGATTTGCCCTCCATCGAGTCCTTTAAATCTAAGCTCAAAACTCACTTGTATTCCTTAGCGTTCCCGACTCACACTGACTCCTGCCTTGTTTGTTCTGTTCCTTTGTATGTCTGTTGGTTGTTTATTTTCTGTTTATTTTTACCCTTAGTCTACCTGTATTGTAAAGCACTTTGGTTGACGAGCGTCATGTTAAATGTGCTATATAAATAAAATTTGATTGATTGATTGAAGGTGACTCCAGCAGAGTCTTGCTTTGGCTCCTCCTCCCCTGCTCTCTGCAGTGATGACCTCACAGCTGCATGCTGCTCCCTCTCTGGCAGACAGCTGAGTGTCAGTCCAACTGGCTGTTGCCCTGGGAGACTCCATGAGGCTTACATCACACTGATAGATAAGAGTGTAGGGTGTTCATCTGAGATGGGCTTGTGGGTCAGATGATGCAGACAGAGCCCACAGAGTATCTGTAATATAACATCAATCACACTAAAAGTTGGGTTGCCCCCCTTCCATACTATCCCTTCTCCTGACTGGAGGTGTGGATTCTTTGGTGTTACCCCTCCTCTCCTCTCTCCTCTCTACTCCTTCTCTCTTTCCTCCTATTAAAGCTCCCAGCTGACCTCCTGCTACTGCCCCTATGGCAGTTCCTGCAGCTGCCCCTAAGGGTCCTCTCAGAGCCCCTGCTATGGCTCCTATTGCTGCCCCCAGGACTACTGCACCACCATTCAGCCACCTCCCAGCATCCTCTCTGCCCTCCTGTCTGTAGCGCTGTCTGAGTGCCTCCATCTCTCCTCTCTGTCTATCTTCTCTCTCCCTCCTTTTTCTCAGTTCCTCCACCCTCTTCCTCTCATCCTCTCTTTCCATCCTCTCTCTCTGCTCTCTCGCTCTCCTCAGCTCTCCCTCCAGCTCCCTCCTCCTCTGTTCAACCCTCTCTCTCTTCAGCTGTTCTTCCAGACCCTTTATCTTCTCCTCCAGTGGCTTGTTCAAGCTCTCCTCTCGTCTCCTCATCTCCTCTCTCATCCCCCTCTCCCTCTCCTCCTGCTCTGCCTGGTGTTGAGCTCTCAGCTCCTCCTCCTCTCTCTGCATCCGTGTGTCTCTGTCCTTCCGTCTGTCCTCCTCTTCCTGTGACAGCAGCTCACTCCTTCCTGGACTCAGCTCATCTCCACTCACTGGAAAACAGACAAGAACTTAGTGACAGACATGATGCTTTTTAAAATATAAAAACAATTAAGAATTAGTTTAAGATTTTATCCCATTTTCTCCCAATTTAGTAGCCCTCTATTTTTCATGTCAACCCCCCTGTGTGAGTTTGCTGCCGTAGCCCTGTGACCGGTGTCTCCTACAAGACGGCAAGCCGTCGACCTTAACTCCGGTACTCCAGAGCTGTACGCAGCAAACTCATGTCGGCTTCCCTCCCCCCTTCCTGAGCGTCATAGAATGTGTGATTTGTTTCCTCTTGAATTATTAGTCAGGAGATAGACAGTGACTATTTTACACCCTACAGGCCACACACATTACTAAAAGAGAAAAACAGTGACGATTTTACACCATACAGGCCACACGGAGTACTACAGGAGAGAAACAGTGACTATTTAACACCTTACAGGCCACACACAGTACTACAGGAGAGAGCTAGTGCTGATTGATTTTGTTGTGAGAGTCATATTGAGATAATCACACATCCCAGCCTGAAACATGCAGCTATAGGGCCCAGCCTGTGCTGGTGACTTATAAAGTAAATATGTGTAATATTTAATGTACCTAATTTTAATAGAAACTCATTTAGCTGCAGTGGGCTGAGTGATTGAGTGGGACAGCAGTGATGATACTCACTAAAAAGATCAATTTCCACAATATTCCTGACAGGTGCTGTGGATTCCTTCTTTTCTTTCTTCAGTTTTCTCAGCTCTGTTACCTCTCTCCTGTGCTTCTGTTCTGCTTCCTCACATGTCTGTGTCATTTCCTCCATCTTTCTCCTAAACTCCTCTTCCATCTCCTCTGCCTTCCTCTCTTTCTCTTTGCACCTCTCTTCCATCTGTCTATTCTCTCTCTCTTTCTCTTCACTCATCCCCCTAATCTGTTCTGTCTCTCTCTTGTGCTCCTCCTTCATTTTCTCCACCTCCTCCTCTCTCATTTTACCTTCCTGCTTTAGTTTTTCAATAGCTCTCTCTTTCTCCTCACATCTTTTTCCCATCTCTTCATTCTCTCTCTCTTTCTCCTCACTCCTCTGCTTTAGCTCCCTGTTCCTCTCTTCAGTCTCCAGGTCCTTTTTTAGTGAGATGTCCCAAAGTTCATTTCCTGCCACCATCTCATCTATCTTCTCCAGCAGCTCTGTGACCTGAGTGCCATCAGCCCTGTTCTTGTTGTTTAAAACATGATACCTGTTCCCACATTTGTGTATGAGCCACTGGAGGGCCGTCCAGCTCTCAATGTGCTGCTCTATGGATGTGTGTATACGGTCCCCACAGGTGAACAGCACTATAGTGTGTCTCCAGACTCTGTCACTGAGAAGCTCCAGGTGTTCCTCCACTCCTCTCCTGTCTGTCTCTGTAAACGACTCCCTGACATCAATCACTAGGAGGAGAGCATGTGGTTCTGCAGGAAACAGAGAGGCACTGCGCACAATCTCCTGTTTAACCTGCTCTGGAGTTAACTCTATTCTTAACTTCCCAGCCCACCCAGGTGTGTCGACCACAGTGACCTGCCTCCCTGCCACTGCACCCTGTCTCTTCACACATATTGTAGTGTGTCTCTCTGTCTCAAACTCCTCTCTACCCAGGATGGTGTTTCCTGAGGAACTCAATCCAGCACGTCTACTCCCCAGCAGCACAATCCTCAGCTCTGAGAGACTCCTGTCTGACTCCCCTGTTAGAGAGGAATAGCAGTCAGTTATATCTCACTGTTAACACTATAATTACACACTGTACAGTTAACATTTTCAGTGCCAACAACCTTGGTTATGAGACCCTGTGTGAGAAATCAGGAAAATATCCCTGTCAACGGCGGCACGGTGGTGCAGTGGATAGCGCTGTCGCCTCACAGTAAGAAGGTCTCGGGTTCGAATCCAGGCCGGGGGCCTTTCTGTGCGGAGTTTGCATGTTCTCCCCGTGTCCGCGTGGGTTTCCTCCGGGTACTCCGGTTTCCTCCCACAGTCCAAAGACATGCACGTTAGGCTAATTGGAGAGTCTAAATTGCCAGTAGGTATGAGTGTGTGAGTGAATGGTGTGTGTGCCCTGCGATGGATTGGCGACCTGTCCAGGGTGTATTCCTGCCTCTCGCCCGGAACGCATGCTGGGATAGGCTCCAGCCCCCCCCGTGACCCTGACTAGGAATAAGCGGCTTAGATAATGGATGGATGGATGGATGGATCCCTGTCAACAGGACAAACCAGTATGTACAACCTTTTGAGTTACAGGTACTTAAACACAAAGTCAAAATCCTCATTGTTTCAGTCTTATTTAAATATTTCATGTTTATTTATATTTAAATATTAATTAGTTATTTTATTTTTTTATATGTGTGTTTTTATAATTTGCTCACATGAGATGCACCATATGGTATGAAAACCGTTAGTGAAAATGGGGGGTGTCTTTAGTTGATTGTGTAGCTTGACTGAAATGATGAAACCTTTGTGTAGAAATGGCCATCCTGAGATGTGACTCCAGTTAAAGGAGAAAGAACTCACCCATGAGGAGCGCTCCGAGTGTCTCTCTCTGTTTCTGAACCTTCATCAGCCTCTGTTTCCCCTTTCTTCTACAGCCCTCCTCTTCTCCTCCAGCTCCTTTCTAAAGGCCCCATCCATTAGAAAATAAGCACCACTGTTTCCTGCCACCATCTCCTCTATCTTCTCCAGCAGCTCTGTGACCTGAGTGCCATCAGCCCTGTCTGTAGTGTTGAGAACATGATACCTGTCCCCACATTTCTCTACAATTTGCCGTAGACACCTTTCTCTCTCAATGTGCTGCTCAATGGTTGTTTCCCTCAGACTCTCTTCTATGGTGAACAGCACTACTGTGTGTCTCCAGACTCTTTCCTGTAGAAGCTCAAGTAATGTTTCCACAGACCACTTTGTCTCTCTGAGTGTCTCCACAGGAATGACTATGAGGAAAGCGTGAGGTCCTGGGGGACACAGAGACATGCTGTCTTCAATCCTCTCATTAACATGGAGAGCATCCAACCAAGAATATATCCACCCCTCAGGTGTGCTGACCACAGTGACCTGCCTCCCTGCTACTGGACCCTGTCTCTTCACACACTCTGTAGTGCGTCTCTCAAACTCCTCTCTGCCCAGGATGGTGTTTCCAGGTGAACACTGTTCGTACCCCAGAAGCACAATCCTCAGCTCCCCTGTAAATGAAGAACACTGTTAATATCTCTTCAGAAACTCAACACTGAGATGATTATTAACATAATAAAATACTATTAATAAATACATGCAAATAAAAATGTGCAAATATTAATTTATTTCAGGATTTCATTTGTAATTTAATATATTTTTTTATCATATCAGGTAGATAAGTGCGATTGTCTTGGTTTGTTCACATGTGAAAATGACTAAGATGAAATTCATTTTCTGATGCATTTTTGTACAATGAAAATAGACCTTGTGCGTATACTCAAATGGGGCAGACTTCATATTGAATGACAGTTGTGTATTAAATTAAGTCATATTTATACAATATGAGAATTTTTGGATTTGATAAAAGCAACATTGATGTGAAACCAGTTTGACATGATATATTATGAGGGTTGGGCATTCGACCATTTGAGTTAGATTTTATTAGATTTTTGTTACTTTTGCAGTGACATCAAAAGTAACTCCATACATAACTCAATACAGACATAGGATAACAAAATGCACCTTGTATATTTGACATCCTTGTAAAAACAAAATTCTATATTTAATTTGATCAATTTTATATGACACAGCGTTTGATAGGAGCAGCATTCATGTGAAAGCCGTTTGGAGTGATATAATATGAGAGACAGAATTTGTTCATTCAAGTCACATTTATTTGATTGAAATTTCTGTTAGTCACCCCTCATAAACACACACCCAAACACACAGAAACCAGGAGCACTACGTTACCATGTATGTTTATACACACACCACAGCTGCTTACCCTTGTGTAAGTCTGGAGAGGAAGCCATTTTAGGTTTTCTTTCTCGTTGTATCTCAGAGAAGTGTGTGTGTTTCCTGTGTTCTCTGCTGATCTTCCAGTTCACTGAAGTTTTATAATTCCACCAGTTTTGCTTCCATAATCATCTATATTCAGTACGGATGTGGAAAACAAATCCCTCAGTGCTCTTATAAAACACTACAGCTAAATCTGAACTAAAACTGACGACTGACTTCTCTTGTCTGTCCTCGCCCTTCGCCTTCACACTGTTATTTCACCCTGGTCTTTAATTTCATTTTTATATACAGAAAAGTCAAAGTCCACCCCACATCTCCAAACTTGACTGCCAAATGACTGACTCGGGTAAATCAGCAACACTTTTAAAAGAGTCTATGGGCTGAAATCATTTCAATAATTCAAGGAGTTTACACATATTTCCAGGTGTTTACAGTATATTTGTGTACAGTCAATGCAATGGTCAGAGACTAAGCTGTTGTGAGACAGTAAATAACATTTCTTTTGCATAGTGCTCAGGAGAACAGAAATGTTAAAGTTAAAATTATTTTGATCATTTCTGTCGTTCTCATGTTTAAGGAGCAGCACGTCGATGAGCTGCAGCAGGACAGATGAGCTGCAGCAGGACAGATGAGCTGCAGCAAGACAGATGTCTCCTCCTCCTCCAGCTCTTATACAGGTGGGTGAGGGGGAGGGGGAGGGAGAGGAGAGGAGGAGAGGGGGAGGGGGCAGAGAGGTAGGGGTGGGAAGGAGAGGGGGCGATGAGCTGCTTCCTTTTCCCCTCGGATCTCCCTTCTCTGAAGCTGCAGACAGCTGGAACACAGATACAGACGTGTGTTCGCTCCCTAGTGGTGGAATGAGTAGCCAACCACAGCATGAACATTGGAGTCAAACCTCTTCAAACAACAACCCAGACTGTCCTCTCTGCCCCAGCGCTAGCTAAGATTCACTGATCTTCAGCTACTTCTTCACCACAGCGGCTCTTTGTGATCAATGTCTTCACTCTTTTACTATGAACTTAACACTGACTCACACTTCAGCACGGCACGTATGAACGTACATTTCTTTATCAAACTCTTTTTCACAGAGCCCTTTTTGAAGCTCAGTGAGGGTTTGTGGTGCCTGTTAGCTGTGCTTTTGTACCCACACAGATGATCCTCTTCCAGGAGTCCTTGGGGCTCGTGGAGCACATTGGGTTCAGTGCAGCGTGGGGCAGGGGGAAGGGTTTAGGGAGAGAGGAGGATCAGGCTGCAGTAGCTGACAAAACTTCGGAAATCTTGCCTCCCGTGTCCACCTGCCCTGCCAGCACGCCCGCAGGTAGAGTACCCCCCCACACTCTGCCACAGTCAGGGGTCTGGGTCCTGCTGGGCTTTTCGGACCAGCTCCAAAAGCAGAGTCTGGGTGCTGTGGGTGCATCGGGGGGTTCACAGAACAGCGGTCTGATGAGCAGCTCACTCCCCATGAGCCTAAATCAGCACGTTACTGCAGGATCTCATAACACCCTTCCCTGGAGCCGCATTATCCCCCCAACAGCCAATCACTGGGTGAAGGGGCGTGGCATGACTGAATCTCTTCACAAGTGGGTCAACTCTTCTCAAATTTTAGACTTCAGAATGTTAATTCCCATTTTGTTCAACATGACAAATATTCTTCTGTCCAAGGGGAATGCTCATGGACACATTTTGCATATTCACGGGACAAAACAATTGAATGACATTCGTCAAAAAAATTGTACCTAAAGGAAAAACAAATGTAGACATAAGGAGGTTTATGGTTTATTGGCGACCTACTTCCCTCATGAACACTGAAATGCTGAAATTTGAAATACTATTACATTTATAATTTTCCTAAATGTGATGGAGATCATCGTAATAATACATTGTGCGATATTTGTGAAAATATGGGTCCATCATGGAACTTCTAATATCTCCGTTGTGTTGATGAATATTGAATTTCTCGTTCAACTGCTGAGTATAGATGCATTCTCCGGATTAACAGGAGATGGCTCTATTGCGCAAGAAACTAAACTTCTAATTCAAGGTTTTCTGTGCAGCGTAATTTAATATTCTACCCTTTGATAAAAATGAGCGCTTTGGGTTCCTTGAAAAGCGCTATATAAATCCAATGCTCAATTCAATTAGAGTAATTTGTCAATCTTTAAGACTAAAGTGAAACAAAATCACTTACTATTCGTATTCATGAAACTCGCCGTCAAACACAAATGATCAGTTAACTGTGTACATGGACATAATAAAATAATAAAACAGCTGATTTATTTCAGATGTACGAGAATTCTGACTCCACTGAGGACAGATAACCTCATATGAAGTTTTTCTCTCAGAATGACTTGACTACTTGTCTGTATCCAAGCCCGCGCGTCGCTACTGCGAGGGTAAGCTCGTGTCAGACGAGGGCACAGCGCATTGCGGGGTGTCACAGCTGTCGAGCCACACATCACCCACCCTCACCATTCCCCGACTCGTTTTCGCACAACCATTTCAGCCGTATACACTTCTGCAGTACCCACAGCCTTTAAGTAAAAAAGTTTAGCACTGATTTACTTTGTATTATGCATTATTATTTATTAAACAGGAACTTTAGGGTTTTTTCTCTCAGAATGACTTGACTACTTACTTGAATGAGAATTCATTCATGAATTGGTGTAACAGGTGTATAAATAACACTGTGAATTTCACCAGAAATCCCTCGTTATTTCATGTTTATTATTTTCGCTCATTTGTGTCCGTTTTATAAGCAAATGTGAACTGTTTTTGGAGTTTAATCATATATTTTATAAGAAATACCCTTTGACCTAAGAGTAGGGCTGAACAAATGAAGGTTCTGGAGTTAGAGTTTGGTCCAACTGTGTTGTGGCCTGTTAGACCAGTGTGGACTATGGAGCAGGTAGAGGTGGATTTTGATATCCTGAAGGCAAAGAGTAGGAGTAAAAATTTAGAATTAGTAAAAGAATACCATAGTCATATGGGTAGTAAGTATAGGGATTATGTATGTATTTTTACAGATGGGTCTAAGGATCCACAGAAGCAGGTAACAGGGGCAGCAGCTGTGATTCCCAGTAAAAAGATAGAGATTCAAAAAAGGACATCAGATTATCTAAGTGTGTATGCAGTTGAGCTAGTGGCCATTTTGTTAGGGTTAGAGTGGGCAGAAGAAGGGGTAGAAAATAAAATAATCATATGTAGTGACTCGGTGGCAGTGTTGACTAGTATCAAAAGTGGGGTAGGTAAAAGCCATCAAGATCTACTATATGAGGTGCTATACACGAAAGCAAGGGTAGATAGGCAGGGGAAAATTGTTAAATTTATGTGGGTGCCAGCGCATGTGGGAATACCAGGGAATGAAAAAGCAGACAAGGTGGCTAAGGAAGCAGTCAGGAGAGAACAGGTGGACATCAATATAAAACTTTCAAAATCAGAGGGGAAAAGCATAGTGTGGGGGGAAATAGTAAATCAATGGCAGCAGAAGTGGGATAAGGAAGTAAAGGGAGACATTTACATGAAATACAAAATAAAGTGGGAGGGGTAGGAAATAGTGGAGATAATAGGAAAGAACAAATAGTAATTAGTAGACTGAGAATTGGGCATAGTAATTTGAACGGAACACTTAATATAATAGGGAAGCATCCGACTGGGAAATGTGATCTGTGTCAGGAAAGGGAGACGGTGGAGCATGTCTTAATCTCATGCAGGAGATATGAGGAGGAGAGAAGGACAATGCTGACTGGACTGCAGAGACTGAGACAAATAGAGTTGAGGGTGAAGGACATTGTGGGTTGTGTGGGAGAAGTGCAGGGGAGAAAGGTGTTGTTCAGTTTTTTAAAAGAAACTGGACTAATCAAAAGAATCTAGTAGGGAAGCAGTTGATGGAGGTAACCAGAAGGTGGCGGTAATGCAACAATTTGAATGTCAACCGCCGTTAAAATCCACAGAAGAAGAAGAAGAAGACGACCCTTTGACCTTTGATGAGTCATCACTGTGCATCGCGCGGCAATCTCTTCAGATTGCTTGGCGCTCTCTGGAGAGAAGTAAGTAGTCCGCCAGGGCTCTTGTCATTTATAACTATAAAAGTGAATATAAACGTTCATAACATTATAATTTGCAAGGTAACTGTATTGTATAGCTGGCGAAGTGCCGTTGTGCTTTTCTATTGTTTTTATTGACGGCTAATTTGTTTTATTATCGGGAAATTACGTTATCGCTTTTACTATAGCGGCTAACAACATGTAGCATATATGTGATGTATGTATGCATTGTATGAGTTGTTGTTTATATGTATGTATATGTATAGGCTATGTATTTGTATTATGTGTATGTGATGTGGGTATATGCTGTATGTATGGTGTACAACATGTAGCTAACGTTGGTTTGGTTATGCTGCCGCAGAAGTTTCGGGGGGGGAGAATGTAGCGGGTGAGCTCTGGGCCGTGTCCGAAACCGCTCACTCGTTCTCTATTCCCTATTCCCTATATAGTGTACTATTTAGAGAACGAAAGTAGTGTTTTCGGAGACTACAACTGAACGTCATTTGCGTCCAAAAAAAAAAGTGCAGGATATTCAGGTGACGCAAGCGGATGTGCTCAGTATCATAAACAAACCGAGCACTCATGGCGGCAGGTTTAAATGTGCTAAAGTTTTGATTTTCAAAGACGGGCAAAATTTTGTGTAAATGTAAATAAATGTAAGTAACGTTAAGCTAGCTACCTTTTCTGTATTTAACACGTTAATAGCCTGGCTTTTGTACGTAAGTTACCTCAGGAATAGCCTGGCTTTTGTACAAAAGCCAGGCTATTAACGTGTTAAATACAGAAAAGGTAGCTAGCTTAACGTTACTTACATTTATACACAAAATTTGCGGCGGTAGACATTCCGGTCATTTCTGTCGCCGTCGCTGTATTTCTTTCTGTCGCCATTCTTTCCCTTCTCTCCTTCGGTATGACACGACCGCATTGCATTGTGGTAGACGGGATCAATTCTAGGGTAAAGTAGGGTACAGTCGATGTACACTACAAATCACGGTGAATTGTGGGTATTTTCTCGTTCCCTATTTAGTGTACGAAATTCACATTTTAGAATTCGTCGCACTCTACAAAATGGCGTCCACACAAAATAGTGTACTAAATAGGGAATAGGGAGTGGTTTCGGACACGGCCCAGGTACGTGAGCGCCCGCTGCGAAGTGACGTGGATAAGAGTGCGATTGGTTCCCGGAGTTAGGGACTTGAGTCTTTAGCTCCGCGAGCTTAATCGCTCTCTTGTCGCGTCGGAGATCCCCCTCGGTTCGAAACTCGCTGCAGGGCACAACCAAGACCGGTTACATTTGCATGCGCTTGTTTGGTCTTTTGGGAGGTCTAAGCCCACAGAGCTGCCACTTTAATGGACAATATCCAGTCAGATACTGAACAGTGTAGGTACTGTAGCTTCTCTATTAAAATATTGGTGTGAATTCTGTAGATAAACAAACATACATGGGCATTTTCCTGGCCGGAAGGGGAGCTTATGAAGATAAGCCTGCTGCCGTTCGATGTTTCCTCTCTTGCCCTGCAAAGTACGCAGTGGAGTATGTGAACAATGCTGCTCGCGTTGGGTACGCATGAAAGACGTGTTTTTTTATATTATTATTTTATAGTGCCGAGGGTCTTCCAGACCTGTAGAGGGCAGAAATACGCCTACAGGCGGGGGACTTAGCCAGCAAACATAAAAGGAAGAAGTAGTGAATTTTCTCTGTGTAGCGTATTGTTGGGGCTGCAAAGGTTTACGCTTTAACATTTCTTCAAAACCGTTTCAGTATTTAGGCACAGCGGTGGAAACACAGCTTTGCAGAGAGAGAAATCAGGGGTACGTATCACTGTTAATGGAGTGTTCGATAAAACATGGCGTGCTATGTTAAGCAAAGTGTATATGTATAGCAGAGTGTAACTTGTTATTTGATTAACGTCAGCGTTACCCGGATGATGATTCAATCTTAACAGCAAGCTAAACACAAGCAAACGTTTTATAGTTGCACCATTAAGTTGAACATAACTCGTTCTGCATCATGTTGTTATTAAAACTAAGGCTGCAAGGATGCGTTACTTTCAGCACTTGGAGGATGAAAAGAAGAAGGTGGAATCAGAAAATGACCGGAAAAGAAAAGAGGTTGAAAAATAAATTGATGAAGTCAAAAGGCAGAAGCAGAATATATTGCACTGTATTGAAAACATGCAAAAAGAAGCAGATTGAAGGGGTGAAAAGTCACACAACTTCGCTCTCCTCAGCATGTAAAACGCATACAGAAAAGCGTGGGTATGAAAAACCTGAGGTCATTGATCTTGACACCAGCCTCTCAGATTTAAATGAGAGTCAGCATTTTCAAGTAAAATTATGGGGACATTTAACCCTTTTTTTACATTTTTGAGGCAGGGGAAAGAAAAACAGAAATAGCCTTTAACATATTTATTTTATTTACTTGTGTGAAAAAGCATTGGCATAGACCTAGTACAAATGAGAAAAAAATATTAGTTTTGAAATACATGACAGACAGGTGCCATCTCACTGAGGGGTTATGAGCGAGGATGAGAGAGGAGGAGGGGAGGAGGAGGGGAGGAGGAGGGAGGGAGAAGCAGGAGGCGCGAGGGGGTACAGGGAAAACGGGGTACCATTCTGCACTCATATCCTGCTTCAATCAAGCCCCTCTTTGGCCATGAGCTGTTTCTACTGTCCAGCCTATCACGTACTGTTTTGTGCCAGAATGCTCAGCACACCTCAGATGAGGTGAAGAGGGAGGGGATTATTGAGCCCATTACAACTGGGGATATTGGGTGGCAAACTGAAAGAGCCATGTTGGGAATTTAATGAGGACACTGGTGAACTCCCTACTCTTTGCGATACGTGCCGTAGGATCTTTAATGACCACAGTGAGTTAGGACCTTGGTATAACTCATCCAAAAGACGGGTTCGATGGAATATACCATGTCTGACTAGTTCTGTTACCCGAGGCCTATAGGACAGCCAAATGCCAGCCCGATCAGGACTGACGACCAGGGTCGGTCTGGTAGAGACGCGGGTTTTGAACCGCATGCCTGACAGGGAGCGCACACTGTATTGGACCAGCTAAGGGCTCCCATATAAACTGTTCCAGCGCTTGACCTTTGACCGTGGCTGTGTGATGTCACAGATGCTTAAATGTGTGGAGCTGGAAGGCTGCTCGCTTACAGGCTCTGCAGGGTCCTCTGAAGCTTGATGTGACTCTGAGGAATGCTTCACTGGTTTTCTTGGGTTTTTTTTTTTTTCCTTCTTCATTTTATTCTTAGCAGTATGCGTTTTTGCCACCCAAGTTGGCTTCTTTCATTTCATTTTTCAATTGAATGCAGAAGTGCTGTTAATTGTACTACTGTAAACTGTAAAATTGTACACAGGGCGAATCCACTTTTAGAATCCAGCATATATGCCCCACCACAGTATAAAAAAATAAGCAGAAGAGCAACAAGACCACTTCCTGGCCTTGAGTAGATAACGGACACTCACTACAGTCAATTTAAAGGACTTTAGTGACCATATTTACATTATCTTTCCAATTAAGTTCAGCATGGAAACACCACAAACTATTTTCCATTTTCAGTCATTTGTCAAATTCTCATCTGTACCACTAAACATGAATCTGTTTATTCTCTCTTAGGCACTCTGCCCTCCGTGGGCGACTGTAAGCTGTCCTCTCTGTCGCAACCTCCCTGTAGAAGAGTGGTGGATTCTACCAAACTGGCTGACTCCAACAGACAATCAGAATCCATGCTCGACTCTTCAGGTGAAAGGGTGAAAATGGAGGATGGTGTGAGCGGTGAAGTAGGACTCTGGATGAAACAGGAAAAAGAGAGGAATGAACCGATGGAGAGAGATGTAACTGATCAAACCCCCAAAACTGAAAGAGTGGAGAAGAATGGAGGAACATCAAAAAGTGGGAAACAGGAAGGAGAGGAGCTCTCCACTTTGCCCACTTCCTTCTTGCTAAAACGGCTTAGAGTGCTGATCCCGCTACTTGAAATCACGGGTAATTCAATTATTTTGTCATCACCTCCTTGTCCCATGGCTAGTAAAGAAGACCAGGGAGTGAGATCTCCATGGAGACTGCAAGAGGTCTCACCACTGAGGGGAATGAGGTCACTACGGCAGAAGGGTCAGGTCATGACCCCGAAGAGGAAGACGATTGGCCAGTTGGAGAGACCACTGAAAGGACTGTCCGCTCCATCAGAAAACGGGTAAGAGTAAAGTAAATGGCGAGCTGGACTGTGTCATCATTGTTATCAGCCCTACACTAAACAATGTGCCCTTATTTGTTTTTTACAGGATCTGTGCTGAAGCCTCCCACAGCTCTCCTGTCATCTCCCCCAGGAACCAAAACACAGGTTAAGATCACTGCTAATCATTTTGCAAGCCAAGCCGTACAGCCTAGACATCGCTGTTTCCAGTCCGGGCTATATCAGGCAATAGAAAGGAGACGTAGTTTAGCATTTAACACACAGATGAAAGGGAAGCCCACCATACAGGGGGAGATGGTTCACAGGTGGCACTGCAGAAAAGTAGGATTTGGGGGAAAAGGACAAGAAAAGACAGCAGAGGAAGCCTAAAATGATTGTTTTGAGTTTTGACTGTTTTTGTCTGTAGGGGAACCCTGAAATAGGCAGCAGCATTAGACCTGTTCAGCCACACAGGGTACCTATGCTGGAGGGCCAATGTATCACTTCTAATATAAATAAATGAACTTTTCTGGTTTTGTATTTAGTATTCTGTATCCATTTGTACCTTTTTCAATTGAGATTGTGTTTATCAGTAAGTAAAAAGGAAAACCTGCACACAGTATTGCTGCTCCCAAAGTGTGCGTTTATTGCACTGTGATACACAACTTTTCAACCAAGTGAGGACAAAAGACTTCACAAATTGAGGACAAAGACCTCACTTGGTTGAAATGTTTTGTATGACACTGTGGGAGCAGCAATACTGTGTGCAGGTTTTCCTGTTTTCTCTTGAGATGACTTACTGCTGACCCAGCACCAGTGTGAATGACTGTGTTTGTGTATTATCCATTCTGTACTGTGTTTATCAGCGCCTGCTTGCATCTCTCTTTCCTATAAACTTAACATCTCCTATACACCCTCTCTCTCCTCAGGACAAACTCTCAGGTCATCTCAGGTCTTTGCCTGCTCCCAGTGCCCATTTGTTCACACTGTGGAAGTGAAGCTTCACCAGCACATTGAGAAGGTTCACCCAGATGAGCAAAACAGGAGTCAGAATTCGGGAGGAAACGGAGCAGAGAACCCACTGCCTCCCAGCAGCACACAGAAGCCCACCACACCCACTAAGACTCTCCCCATGCCGACACAGTCCCACACAGGCACTCCAGGGGCCCACACATGCTCCCAGTGTGGGAAGAGCTACAAATATAAAACAAACCTGACAGTACACCAGCGAATCCATTCAGGTGAGCGTCCATACCACTGCTCCCACTGTGGAAAGAATTTCATAAATTCATCGCAACTGATTGTACACAAGCGAACTCATACAGGTGTGCATCCATACCAGTGCTCCCAGTGTGGGAAGAAATTCACACGTTCATCGTATCTGATTGTACACCAGCGAACCCATACTGGTGAACGTCCATACCAGTGCTCTCAGTGTGGGAAGAGTTTCAGTCAATCAAGCCATCTGACAGAACACCAGCGAACCCATACAGGTGAGTGTCCATACCAGTGCTCCCAGTGTGGAAAGAAATTCACGTTCAACGTTCATGAGCGTCCATACCAGTGCTCTCAGTGTGGGAAGAGTTTCATCTGATCCAACACCAGCGAACCCATACAGGTGAGCGTCCATACCAGTGCTCCCAGTGTGGAAAGAAATTCACACGTTCATCGTATCTGATTGTACACCAGCGAACCCATACTGGTGAACGTCCATACCAGTGCTCTCAGTGTGGGAAGAGTTTCAGTCAGTCAAGTAATCTGACAGTACACCAGCAAATCCATTCAGGTGAGCGTCCATACCACTGCTCCCATTGTGGAAAGAATTTCACACGTTCATCGCAACTGATTGTACACCAGCGAACTCTTACAGGGGAGTGTCCATACCAGTGCTCCCAGTGTGGGATGGATTTCATGTGTTCATCTGGCCTAATTCAACACCAGCGAACCCATACAGGGGAGCGTTCATACCAGTGCTCCCAGTGTGGAAAGGAATTCACACGTTCATCGTATCTGATTGTACACCAGCGAACCCATACTGGTGAACGTCCATACCAGTGCTCTCAGTGTGGGAAGAGTTTCAGTCAGTCAAGTAATCTGACAGTACACCAGCAAATCCATTCAGGTGAGCGTCCATACCACTGCTCCCATTTTGGAAAGAATTTCATAAATTCATCGCAACTGATTGTACACCAGCGAACTCTTACAGCGGAGTGTCCATACCAGTGCTCCCAGTGTGGGATGGATTTCATGTGTTCATCTGGCCTAATTCAACACCAGCGAACCCATACAGGGGAGCGTTCATACCAGTGCTCCCAGTGTGGAAAGGAATTCACACGTTCATCGGATCTGATTGTACACCAGCGAACCCATACTGGTGAACGTCCATACCAGTGCTCTCAGTGTGGAAAGAGATTCATTCAATCAAGCCATCTGACAGAACACCAGCAAACTCATACAGGATAGTGCCCGTTCCGCTGCTCCCTGTGTGGGACGGAAGAGCTTCAGTCATTCGATCATTATTATGAGATGAGTGGACGTGTAAAAGGGATGGAGTTGAATGCTATTTAAGGAGCTCTGACCAGGAACAGAAATTGACATTTTCCCCCTGCTGGTTCACTCAATTCAGCGCTAATTTTACATTCCTGTTCAGGGTTCACTAGCTGCATATATGTATTTTTTTATGTATTGTATGCCACCTTGTCATTTATGCTGTGTAACTGCTAAGTTTGGAATATACAGGTAATCACCAAAATAAAGGAAACGCCAACATAAAGTGTCTTATGTTGGACAGATTTGACCCACATTTAGGTGTTTATCATCACAAAAATTCTGGTTAACTTGTTTTACTTGTTATACTTGCCTTAGCCTCAGGCCAGGTGACTTTGCCTAATTTGGGGTCATGAACTTCTATACAGAATATTGACATCTTGATGTTTTTGTTTATTTCTATAAGCACTTTGCACCCCATTTTGATGCTTCGGCCAGTTTTGACCACAAAGGAAAATAGGCCTTTATGAACTAGCAGCTAGTATAAATAAGAGGGACACTTTGTTTCTCTCTCACTTTCTCTCTCTCACACACACACACAGACTGCTCTCACCACAAACATAAAGACTATCCCAAATAGATGCAAATATTTATTCTTACTTTTATTTGAACTAAAGGCATGTTTATAAATATATTTTATCTTCAAAAAGCTTGCCAATGCCTCATAGACATAACATGAAACAGGTGCAGAGCTAAGTTGTGGGAATCCACTCTGTTGCTGTTTGAGAGGGGCAACACCGATATAAAAAAGGTCCCACTCACCATTTACTGACTCAATCACTTAGAAGCAATTGTCAGAAGAGGAACATGAGCAGAAGACTCATGTACAGGCAGTGAAGCCCTCGCTGTACACTTAGACAGTGATAATAACAGTGAAATAGAGGAGGAAGTATCTGAAACTGAGGACAATGTTGAACATAATTCGGACTACAATGAATCATCCTCTGATTTGGTGTGAGTTACAGGTCATAATGGATGTTATTCTGCCAAAACTCATCAAATGCAAAACAAACATTACATTTGTAAGATACTAAAAACATGCCAGCAAATTTTAAAATAAAGCATATTATGACCGTCATGGCCAGTTTGATTAATAATTAGTGCATTTTGTGTGTAATGAAAAACGAGTGGTGTAATATCAAGGGAAACCTGTCCTATATGGACAAAAAGCTGAAATATCTGGTCAAGTTTGTAATGATAGTGGCATGATGATAATTTCAAATAATTACTTTTTGCGGGAGGTTAAATATGTGTGTCTGACCATTTTTAGGTGACTTGTATAGCACTGGCCATTTCTGGCCAAAACGGCATTCATTAGTTAAACATTGAAACATAATACAAGGGTTAATATGGTGTTGGGCACTACGAGCCTCCAGAACCACTTCAGTGCGCCTTTGCATAGATTCTACAATTGTTCTGGGCCTGTATTCACAAAGAATTTTAAGGGTAAAAGTTGGTCCTAACTGCGAAATTTAGGAGCAAGTCCCAAAAATAATGGGCGTGTCACTCATAAATTTAGGAGTCCTACATTTTTGGGATAAGAGTATTTCACAAAGGGTTTGAGAGCTAAAAACAGCTCCTAAGTCCAGGACAAGTTAGAAGCAGGCAAGAGGACTTCTAAGTCGCTAAAGACCTACTCACGGCGATCCGAATATCTGCTGCTGGCGGCAATCGTTGTCGCAATCGCGTCAACACTGGAGATATTGAATGATACAGAGCTCATAAAAAGGTACCGCCTCAATCGCGAGGGTATTATATATATAATATTATATATAGATACCCGCTGATTTTTTACGAGATGCAGACATGTAACCAATTGACTAGTCAGTATTCTTGGTTTCATGTTAAATCAGTGACACGTAGCCTACATTTGTATTTTAGAATCTTTATTAGAATATAATAGGGGTGCATCGGATCATTTTCGGATCAGCAAAAAAAAAAAAAAAACGGGACCAAAGGCGCGTTTCCACCAAATATTACCAGTAACTATTCTCAAGGAATTGAATGAATGATAATTTCAGTTTTTCAATGTAAGTTATTTCACTAAATCTTTATTCAAAAATGTCACAAAATACATTTTTAGATTCAGTACGCCTTAGGCGATGTAACTAGGGTGGTCTTATGCCTGAATTAATTTAATAAAAAAATAAAAGATCACTAATGTTTCAATTCTATTTAATTCGGTCGCGTTTCTAAAAACATGCTTCCCAGAAAGGCATTTAGTATGAAAAACAAAGCAAACCAAAACATATATGGTTTATATAACAGCGGCTGTATTTGTATTTCTCTATGATGGTTCAATTTAGCTATTAATCCGTGGATCATATGAGTGCCGAACCGTGGGGGTTGATCCGTACGCGGGGAGAGACCCATCCCCTATATCAGCCAATCACTGTGGCCATTCTGAGTAAGCTCGTTCATGAGAAACAACGTCACCTTAGCAACGACGTCAACCCCGCCCTCACTCTTAGTTTCACAATTCTAGGAATTCCTTAGTAAGAGTTTGTCTTTGGAGCTTTGTGAATAGGTTTTAAGGTGGGACTCCTAACTAAAAGGTTTTAGTGCGATTTAGAAGTACTCCTAGTGGTAAGATAAAATGATTTGTGAATACGGGCCCTGAACTCTATTGGAGGGATGCAACACCATTCTTCCATGAGAAATTCCATCATTTAGTGTTTGGTTGGTGGTGGTGGAAAATGTTGTCTCAGGTGCTGCTCCAGAATCTCCCATAAGTGTTCATTTAGTTTGAGATGATATAACTAAGATGGCCAGGGCACTCGTGTCCTGTGGATGGGGGCATTGTCATCCTGGAAGAGACCCTTCATCAGGATAGAAATTCTTCACCATAGGATGAAGGTGAGTGTTTTCGTGGAAACTCAGAATGGCTTTGCCATAGGATGAAGGTGAAACCAGATGTCATTTGTCTGGTCCCACACGTTCTTACAGAAAGATCAAAGTCTGTCCCCCAGTCAGGCGGATGGACAGAGCGTACCTCGGTCAGCCTACACAGCATCTTGGAAGATTCCCAGGGACCTTGATCTTCAGAGAAAGCTGGCGAGAAGAAAACCCCTCCCCTTCCTGTTCTGCGCTCCTCGCAGTCTGACAGCCGGTCACAGGTCACAGGTCACAAACTATTGAGGTGGCCTGCTAAGTCCCTGTGATGTTCAGAGAGCACAGACTAGCAGGGCAAGAGTTAGCGGTAGCGGTACAGTCCCCCACTGGTAACATGCGATGACATTTCTGTTTTTAGAAATAATCTTCAATAAAGTTTTCTATGTTAATTACAAGTTTTCAGTTGTAATTGATATGACTTTGATAGGAATGAATATGATAAGAAATTCATATTGCCATTGATAAGCATAAAGTGCAGCGTAGGCCACCTCTACAGAAATGTCATTAGTGGCTTAATTTGACCATGCAAATCTGCTGAAAAGTTTTTCTGAGCGGGTTAAGCAGACGAAATATAGCCCTATATGTATTGTGGTGTCCCCAGTGGTTGGGCGACACTCACTGACCTTTGCAGAGGGCGTAGGCAGAGTAAATAACCCAGAGGAGGCAGTATATAACCAAAATGATAATTTATTAAACTAATTAACAACACAAAACAAAGGGTGGGGTCTTCGGGGGAATACAAACACATGAAGTCCACAATCCTTAGCTCGTTGTCCAAAATCCAGTCTACAAATCCAGTTCCGTTCCACAATCCAGTCCGTAGTCGATATCCAAAGGGGGTCCCCAAACAATCCGGGTCAAACACGATAAACAATCCAACAAAATATCCGCTATCCGCTATCCGCTACTCCCACACACCACCCTACTCCTCTTCAAGTGTGCTGGGAACGAGTCTTTTAAATAGGCCTCGAAGTGGCCTTCAGCTGGTCGTTAGTCCTAATGCCTTGACTCCGTTCAGGTGTGACTGTGGCCTGCTGGGAAATGTAGTGTTTCCTGGCTCCCATCTTTTGGAGGCCAGGCAGCCATTTCCTTGGGCAGCCCCTTGGGCTGCCACAGTATATATTTACTAAAGCCAGTCTGTGGAGGGCGGAGTTAAAGCAGTTATTTTGGAGTGTTTTGTCTGGAGCGTTTAGTGTAAATGCAAGGTTTACTCGCATAGAAACTACGTTTACAACAAAGGAGAGAAAAGAGAAACACTTCTTGTAGGCAAGTCTGGCAGCCCTAATTTAGTGTCTATTTTCACATTCATTTTGTCATTTGGAAAATGAGGTTGCTTCGGGGAGATCTTTCTAGCAGGGAGTTAGTTCAAGTTTAAGAGAAATAACTTATGTGGTGTAGCCTAGTGTAAGCACACAAAAAATAAAAGGACCAGAGGGAATACAAATTTAAATATATAAAATTCTAAAAAAGAATATATATTATAGTTTTTGTATAATTCTATGTTAAAGTTTTGTGTTTATATGGTTTTCAGTGGCTCACAGAAAATGTTCAACAAAAGTTTGGTATTTGGAGTTATTGTCAGCACGGTGGCTCATTTCATAACTATGGAGGCACAAACTGCACACATTCCCCATTGAGATGCCAGTGATGTTTACTGCCAGAGAGGAAGAGGACGTGCGAGAGTGTTTTGTCCGTGAGAACTACAAGTAGCATTCTGTTTAGAATTTGCCAACCTTGTCACCAGCGAGCTATTCTGCTCACAAATTAAATGGGATCATATTTTGGGGAATAACTGATCTGACACTATCCTCGTTCTGCACAGTGGCTCCTTGTGCATATTTATGAAGCGGGTTTGACTTTTTTTGGAATTAATGTGCTAATGATTAATGTCCATATTTTTATAATGAACAATAATGAAAAACATAAATTATTATGATTTCCTGAGACATTTCAAGGGCAAGGAGCAAGCTGGCACAACTGAGATAATTATTTCAAATGCTAATATATAGATGCTTTATGTTGTCACAGTAGAATAATACAACTCGTAGGGTGAAACAGTGATCTAAAATTAAAATGATTTACAATATAGACATTTAGAGGAATCTATTTCACCCCACTTGTATTGAGTGAATATGCTTTGCTATTTCAGGACAGTAAGATTTATATTGCCTTTATTATGCAAATAGAACATATATTAGGGTCACCTGTGGGAGTTTAACCCCAGCAACAACTGATAGAGCGAAAGGCCGATTGCCAGATGGTGTTGATTGCGCTGTCATGTCTTCTGATCCCTTTCATTTTTGTTCAGTAATACAAAACAGCTACTTGTTTAACTAATAATAAATGCAGGCTTTTATTTTAAATGTTTCCGCTCTAGTGGTGACCGTTAGTTGTTATGGCATTGCGCCTTAACTTTTCTCTGTGTAGCCTGTTGTTGGGGCTGCAAAGTTTTACGGTTTAACATTTCTTCAAAACCATTTAGATATTTAGGCACAACGATGGAAACACAGCTTTACAGAGAGAGACATCAGGGGTACGTATCACTGTTAATGGAGTGTTCGATAAAACCTGGCATGCTATGAGAGTGCTAGCTTCAGTGAACTGATCCGATGGTCGGCAAACAGTTACACCAAAATAATGATGAGTGTGGAGGATTGGGAACCTTTAGTGATGGGCAGAGCTGGAAACATGTTGTGAGTCTTATCACTCAATCAATCAACCAGTCTCATCAATAAAGAATAAGCATTCATGTCCTCTTGTTCTCTGATAGTCAGCACTGGAGCAGAAGTCTGTGTTCAGAAACATCCTGGGGTTTTAACAGGTTTTAAAACTAGTTTTAATCTGGCTGGTGGATAGCGTAGTAGTCTAACGCATCTGTATTTAACTGGTCCTGTACGAGTGTGAGCTGCCTATCAGGGACGCGGTTCACAACCCATCTCTGAACGGCCCGGGCCATTAGCCCCAATGGGGGAGGGTGAGCTGGCATGTCCGTCAACGAGGGGAAGGGCGTCCCTGTATATAAATTGTACGTATGTGGTCAGGTTCCTCGGAGGAGGTGGATCCCTGGAGCAGGGAAAATGGAGAATGGGGGAAGGGTGAATTTAAAAATTTAAAAAAATCAAGGCAACCAGAATTGGCAAGCAAATTGGGAGAAAAACGTGGAAAAATTTGAAAGAAAATATTTTTAAAAAAATAAAAATCTTCAACATGTTTTACAAATGTCTGACCTTGTCTTGAAACCCTGATGCCTTCTGGTACTTTCTTGTCATTTGAAACCGTGATGCCTTCAGGTGGTTTCTTTCTTTACACATCCCCAGATAATCATTTGAGGCCCTGTCACTTCCTTACCCTTCAGGGTTTCCTTTTCACCATGGAAGGGTGCCATATTCCACACACAAATAATGATCAAAGCCTATATTATATTGCCCTATTATAGCCCTCCAATATTCATTCATTCATTCATACATTCATACGAATAAATGCTAGATGGTATTGTCTCTTGGTGCTGCTATTCAAACTCTCTCTTCCTCTCAAGCATCTGGAAAGGGAAGTTACAGTTCACAAGAGTAGTTCCCTGCAATCTCCTGGTTTCTAGTTCTCTAATAATTATGACAAAAATATTTTTTGGGAAAATTTTTTTATTTTTGATAATGATATTTTTTCTCTTTCATTAATTTGACTTCAATTAAAGGTTAGATTTCTGTTTAATATTTTGAGTGTAAGATCAAGCTGATGAATAACAAAGACATTTTTTCATAGCCTTTTTTTTCTCATCTTTACCAAGGGTGCCAATAATTCTGGAGGGCCCTGTATGTACAAAAGATACAAAGTTGTGGATTCCAGAATAATGAGAATGCATGGCAGATGGCCAACATTAGGGTGTGGGCCAGCAAAGCCTACATGATAATGATTATTCCTTTGCAATTACAGAAATGACCCAAGAATGTAAAAAGAGTTACAAAACTCTGAGATGGTGTTTGCTGCACATTATTTTAAAAGGTCCAAACAGTTAGGTTTCCTGCTCTATGGCAAATGAGAAGCGGGCATGGTTCACTTAAAAATGATGCTATTTTTTTGCTGCACACAGAAGCAAATGGTCAAGATTCTGCTGATTAAGTTTGTCTTTGGAAGAACAACTCTACTCTACATCCATCCAGAACCAATATTATCATTAGCTGAGACTTCATTATATTTAAATGTACAGAAAAGAAAATTGGCAAAGCTGCACTGCACAACATAAAAAATGAACACTGCACTGCATAACACACACACACTTTGTACATCAAACTGCACAACATACGCAACAAAGACACATCACACTCTGAACATTATACACACACACTGCAGGAACATTCAGCTCAAGGTGACAGCAGTCCTGCTTTGGCTCCTCCTCCCCTGCTCTCTGCAGTGATGACAGAGATAGATAGTGTCAGTCCAACTGGCTGTTGCCCTGGGACACTCCATGTTCATCTGAGATAAGAGTGTAGGGTGTTCATCTGAGATGGGCTTTGGTCAGATGATGCAGACAGAGCCCACAGAGTATCTGTAATACAACATCAATCACACTAAAAATGGGAGCCACAATTGAACTATTTCTTCTCCTGACTGGAGGTGTGGTTTCTTTGGTGTTACCCTCCTCTCCTCTCTGCTCTCTACTCCATCTCTCCTCCTCCTTAAAGCTCCCAGCTGAGCTCCTGCTACTGCCCCGATGGCAGTTCCTGCAGCTACCCCTAAGGGTCCTCTCAGAGCCCCTGCTATGGCTCCTATTGCTGCCCCCAGGACTACTGCACCACCATTCAGCCACCTCCCAGCATCCTCTCTGCCCTCCTGTCTGTAGCGCTGTCTAAGTGCCTCCATCTCTCCTCTCTGTCTCTCCTCTCTCTCCCTCCTTTCTCTCTGTTCCTCCACCCTCCTCCTCTCATCCTCTCTCTCCAGCCTCTCTCTCTGCTCTCTCGCTCTCCTCAGCTCTCCCTCCAGCTCCCTCCTCCTCTGTTGAACTCTCTCTCCTCAGGTGTTCTTCCAGACCCTTTATCTTCTCCTCCAGTGGCTTGATCAAGCTCTCCTCTCGTCTCCTCATCTCCTCTCTTATCCCCCCTCTCCCTCTCCTCCTGCTCTGCCTGGTGTTGAGCTCTCAGCTCCTCCTCCTCTCTCTGCATCCGTGTGTCTCTGTCCTTCCGTCTGTCCTCCTCTTCCTGTGACAGCAGCTCACTCCTTCCTGGACTTCTCTCTCCACTCACTGGAAAACAGACAAGAACTTAGTGACAGACATGAGGCTTTTTACACTGAAATCTGTCCTGACGCTGACCAAGGTACTCTGTTGAAATGTTGGTTTTTCACAGTAAATGATGTTGAGCGTCATAAAGTGTGTGACTCTCTTCCTCTTGAATTATCACCCTCCTTTAGTCAGCACCTCGATAAACTTTTGTGTGTCATCTCTCTCTATGAACTGAAATCTGTCTTATTTTACATATTTGACTTGGACATGTCATCTAACCTCCAGAAAATGTCTTTGCATGTTTTTAAATACAGTATAGGAAAATGTAGTTTTTAATATGGGTATTGGCCTTTAGTGATAATTTATTGCTGTAAAAAAAATGTTAGGTCAAGGAAAACAAGGATGATTCTATTTTCCTAAATCCCTAAAAAAAACCCTGTATTATTTAAACACAGTGGGACTCAATTTATTATTGCATGTACAAACGTATGATAAAGTGCATATCAGCTTTGGTTTGGTCAGTAAAGGGTGAGGAGACACTGACTATTTTGGGACTACAGGCCACACACAGTACACAGGAGAGAAACCTGATTGGTTTGGTCACACACAGGGTACAGGAGAGAAACAGTGATTATTTTACACCTACAGGCCACACACAGTACTACAGGAGAAAGACAGTGATTATTTTACACCCTACAGGTTACACACAGTACTACAGGAGAAAGACAGTGATTATTTTACACGTGACTGCCCACACACAGTACTACAAGAGAGAAACAGTAATTATTTTACACTCGACTGCCCACACACAGTACTACAGGAGAAAGACAGTGATTATTTTACACCCTACAGGCCACACACAGTACTACAGGAGAAAGACAGTAATTATTTTATACCCGACTGCCCACACACAGTACTACAGGAGAGAAACAGTAATTATTTTACACCCTACAGGCCACACACAGTACTACAGGAGAGAGCTAGTGCTGATTGGAGTTGTGTCGTGTCCCTGTGCAGACTCCCAGTCTGCACTAATCACACAGTTCAGCCTGAAACCTGTGGCTATAGGGCCCAGCCTGTGCTGGTGACTTATGAAGTAAATATGTGTAATATTTAATGTACCTAATTTAAATAGAAACTCATTTAGCTGCAGTGGGCTGAGTGATTGAGTGGGACAGCAGTGATGATACTCACTAAAAAGATCAATTTCCACAATATTCCTGACAGGTGCTGTGGATTCCTCCTTTTCTTTCTTCAGTTTTCTCAGCTCCTCCTTCAGCTGTGAATGATCTTCTTCTTGCCCTTCCTTCTTCTTTCTCAGGTCTTCAATCTCACCTTGTCGTTCCTCTTGTCTGTCTTTCAGCTCTGTTACCTCTCTCCTGTGCTTCTGTTCTGCTTCCTCACATGTCTGTGTCATCTCCTCCATCTTTCTCCTAAACTCCTCTTTCATCTCCTCTGCCTTCCTCTCTTTCTCTTTGTACCTCTCTTCCATCTGTTCATTCTCTCTCTCTTTCTCTTCACTCATCCCTCTAATCTGTTCCGTCTCTCTCTTGTGCTCCTCCTTCATTTTCTCCATCTTCTCCTCTCTCATTTTACCTTCCTGCTTAGGTTTTCTATCTCCCTCTCTTTCTCACATCTCTTTTCCATCTCTTCATTCTCTCCCTCTTTCTCCTCACTCCTCTGCTTTAGCTCCCTGTTCCTCTCTTCAGTCTCCAGGTACTTTTCTAGTGAGATGTCCCAAAGTTCATTTCCTGCCACCATCTCATCTATCTTCTCCAGCAGCTCTGTGACCTGAGTGCCATCAGCCCTGTTCTTGTTGTTTAAAACATGATACCTGTTCCCACATTTGTGTATGAGCCACTGGAGGGCCGTCCAGCTCTCAATGTGCTGCTCTATGGATGTGTGTATACGGTCCCTCTGGGTGAACAGCACTATAGTGTGTCTCCAGACTCTGTCACTGAGAAGCTCCAGGTGTTTCTCCACTCCTCTCCTGTCTGTCTCTGTAAACGACTCCCTGACATCAATCACTAGGAGGAGAGCATGTGGGTTCTGCAGGAAACAGAGGCACTGCGCACAATCTCCTGTTTAAGTTTTGAGCAATTTTTAGTACTTTTTTTTTTTTTTTTTTTTTTTTATATATATATTTTCTATATATTTTTTTGTCTATTTTTTTTTTGTCTATTTTTTTGTCTATTTTTTTGTCTATTTTTAAAATATATATATATTTTTCTTTATATATATATTTTATATTTTTTTTTGTCCATTTTTTTTATTTTTTGGTGGCATTATTTTTTTCAGGGTTAGGGTTAGGGTTGCGCAGTTTTGAGCAGTGATGCGCAGTTTTGAGCAGTGATGCGCAGTGATGTGCAGTTTTGAGCAGTGATGCGCAATTTTTGAGCAATTTTTAGTACATTTTTTTATATATATTTTTTTCCTTGATATATATATATATTTTTTTGTCAATTTTTTTAGTACATTTTTTATATATATATATATTTCTTTCCATTATATATATATATTTTTTGTCAAATTGTTTTGTAATTTTTTTATATATTTTTTTTTCCTTTATATATATATTTTATATATTTTTTTGTCACATTTTTTCAAATTCTTTTATATATATATTTTTTTCCTTTATATATATGTTTTATATATATTTTTTTGTCAAATTTTTTGTACATTTTTTTATATATATATTTTATATTAAAAAAATTTAAATATATATATTTAAAAAAATGTACAAAAAATTTGACAAAAAAATACATAAAATATATATATAAAGGAAAATATATATATATATATAAAAAAAATGTACAAAAAATTTGACAAAAAAAAAAATATATATAAAATATATATATAAAGCAAAAAAAATATATATATAAAAAAATGTTACCAAAAAAATTAGACAAAAAAAAATATATATAATATATATGTAAAGGAAAAAAATATATATATATTTAAAAAAAATGTACTAAAGATTTGACAAAAAAAAATATATATAAAATATATATATAAAGGGAAAAAAATATATAAAAAAATTAACAACAAAAAAATATATAAAATATATATATAAAGGAAAAAAAAATATATAAAAAAAATTAAACAAAAACTTTGACAAAAAAATAAAAATGTATAAAATATATATATATAAAGGAAAAATATATATATTAAAAAATGTAGAAAAAAAAATTAGACAAAAAAATATATATATATATATAAAGGAAAAATATATATATTAAAAAAATTAGACAAAAAAACTTAAAATTAAATATATATTAAAAAATGTACAAAACATTTTTACAAAAAAAAAAATATATATAAAATATATATATAAAGGAAAAAAATATATATATATTAAAAAATTTGACAAAAAAAAATTTGATAAAAAAAAATATATATAAAATATATATATAAAGCAAAAAATATATATATAAAAAAATGTACTAACAAATTTCACACAAAAAAATATAAAATATATATATAAAGGAAAAAAATATATATAAAAAAAACGTACAAAGAAATTTGACAAAAAAAAAATATATATATATTTAAAGGAAAAATATATATATATAAAAATGTACAAAAAAATTTGACCAAAAAAATATATAAAATATATATATAAAGGAAAAAGATATATATGTTAAAAAATGGTCAAAAATAAATACATATAAAATATATATATAAAGGAAAAAAAAAATATATATAAAAAACGTACAAAGAAATTTGACAAAAAAAATATATATATATTTAAAGGAAAAAAATATATATATAAAAATGTACAAAAAAATTTGACCAAAAAAATATATAAAATATATATATAAAGGAAAAATATATATATGTTAAAAAAAAATGGTCAAAAAATAAATACATATAAAATATATATATAAAGGAAAAAATATATATATATATAAAAATGTACAAAAAAGATGACAAAAAAAAATATAAAATATATATATAAAGAAAAAATATATATATTTCAAAAAAATGTACATATAGAAAAAAAATGTACCAAAAATTTGACAAAAAAATTATATATATAAAGGAAAAATATATATATATATAAAAAATTACTAACAAATTTTTCAAAAAAAATATTAAATATATAAAATATATATATAAAGGAAATATATATATATATATAACAAAAAAGTACAAAAAAATTTGACTAAAAAAATACATATAAAATGTATATATAAAGGAAAGAAATATATATATTAAAAAATTAGACAAAAAAATTAGACAAAAATATATACATATATAAAATATATATATAAAGGAAATAAATATACATATAAGAAAAAAATTTACCAAAAAATTTGACAAAAAAAATTATATATATAAAATATATATATAAAGGAATATATATATATATAAAATAATGTCCCAAAAAATGTGACAAAAAAATATATATATATATATATAAAGAAAAGAAATATATATATAAAAAAAATTTGACAAAAAAATGTGAATAAAATAAAATATATATATAAAGGAAAAAATATATATATAAAAAGGAAAAAATATATATATAAAAAGAATTGACAAAAAAATATATAAAATATATAGAAAGGAAAACAAATATATATTTTTAAAAATGTACAAAAAAATGTGAAAAAAATATATAAAAGATATATATAAAGGAAAAAAATATATAAAAAGGAAAAAAAATATAAAAATATATATAAAAAAGGAAAAAATATATATATAAAAAGAATTGACAAAAAAAAAAATATATATAAAGGAAAAAATATATATATATAAAAATTACTAACAGATTTCTGCAAAAATATTAAATATATAAAATATACATATAAAGGAAATATATATATATATATATTAAAAAATTTGAAAAAAATTTGAAAAAAATATATAAAATATAAATATAAATGAAAAAAGATATATATATAAAAATTGACAAAAAAAATATATAAAATATATATATAAAGGAAACATATATATATATTTTTAAAAATTTGACAAAAAAATATATATAATATATATATAAAGGAAAAATATATATATAAATAAAATTGACAAAAAAATTGACAAAAAAAATATATATATAAAGGAAAAAATATATATATATTAAAAATTTGAGAAAAAAATTGACAAAAAATATATATATATATAAAATATATATAAAGGAAAAAAATATACATATAAGAAAAAATGTACCAAAAAAATTTGACAAAAATAATATATATATAATATATATATAAAGGAAAAAATATATATATAAAAACATTTCCCAAAAAATTGACAAAAAGAATATATATAAAATATATATATAAATAAAATAAAAATATATAAAAAAGGAAAAAAATATATATAAAAGAATTGACAAAAAAAAAAAAATATATAAAATATATATATAAAGGAAACAAATATATATTTTTAAAAATGTACAAAAATTTGAAAAAATATATAAAATATATATATAAAGGAAAAAATATATATAAAAACATTTCCCAAAAAATTTGACAAAAAGAATATATATAAAATATATATAAAATATATATATAAATAAAATAAAAATATATAAAAAAGGAAAAATATATATAAAAAGAATTGACAAAAATAAATATATGTATAAAATATATATATAAAGGAAACAAATATATATTTTTAAAAATGTACAAAAAAATTTGAAAAAATATATAAAATATATATATAAAGAAAAAAATATATATAAAAAAAATTGACAAAAAAATTTGACAAAAAAATATATAAAATATATATATAAAGGAAAAAAGAATATATATAAAAAAAAAATTGACAAAAAATATATATATAAAGGGAAAATTTATATATATATAAAAAAATTGACAAAACAATTTGACAAAAAAATATATTTATAAAATATATATATATAAAAAAATTAACAAAAAAATATATAAAATATATATATCAAGGAAAAAATATATATATATTAAAAAAATTGACAAACATTTGACAAAAAAAAAAAAATATATATAAAATATATATATAAAGGAAAAAATACATATATATAAAAAAATGTACTAACAAATTTCACAAAAAAATATATATAAAATATATATAAAGGAAAATATATATATATTAAAAAACGTACAAAAAAATTTGACACAAAATAATATATATATATATATATAAAGGAAAAAATATATATAAAAAAATGGACAAAAAAATTTGACTAAAAAAAAATATATATAAAATATATATATAAAGGAAAAAAATCTATATATAAAAAAATGGAAAAAAAAAAATATAAAATATATATATAAAGGAAAAAATCTATATATAAAAAAATGGACAAAAAAATATATAAAATATATATATATAAAGGAAAAATCTATATATAAAAAAATGGACAAAAAAAAATATATAAAATATATATATAAAGGAAAAAAATCTATATATTAAAAAACGTACAAAAAGATTTGACAAAAAAAATATTTATATAAAATATATATATAAAGAAAAATGTATATATATTTTAAAAATTACAAAAAAATTTGACAAAAAAAATAAATATATAAAATAATATATAAAAATATATATATATAAAGGAAAAAAATATATAAAAAAATGTACTAAAAAATTTGACAAAAAAAAAAATATAAAATATATATAGAGAGGAAATATATATATATATAAAAAAATAAAAATAAAATAATATATATATATATAAAGTAAAAAATATATATATATAAAAAAATTAACTAAAAATAGACCAAAATATATATAAAATATATATATAAAGGAAAATATATATATACATTTTTTTAGAAAAAAATATATATATATAAAATATATATATAAAGGAAAAAATATATATATAAAAATAATTTGACAGAAAAATTTGAAAAAAAAAAATATATATATAAAATATATATATAAAGGAAAAACAAATATATATAAAAATGTACAAAACAATTTGACAAAAAAACATATAAAATATATATATAAAGGAAAAAATATATATATTAAAAAAATGGACAAAAAAATTTGACTAAAAAAAAAAAAAATATATAAAATATATATATAAAGGAAAAAAATATATACATAAAAAATGGACAAAAAAATATATATATATATATATATATATTAAAAAATGTACTAAAAAATTGCTCAAAACTGCACATCACTGCTCAAAACTGCACATCACTGTGCATCACTGCTCAAAACTGCGCATCACTGCCAAAAACTGCACATCACTGCGCATCATTGCTCAAAACTGCGCATCACTGCTTAAAACTGCGCATCACTGCTCAAAACTGCGCATCACTGCTCAAAACTGCGCATCACTGCTCAAAACTGCACACCCTAACCCTAACCCTAACTGCGCATCACTGCCCAAAACTGGGTATCACTGCTCAAAACTGCACATCACTGTTCAAAACTGCACAACACTGTGCATCACTGCTCAAAACTGCACATCACTGCTCAAAACTGCGCATCACTGCTCAAAACTGCGCATCACTGTTCAAAACTGCACAACACTGCGCATCACTGCTCAAAACTGGGCATCACTGCTCAAAACTGCGCATCACTGCTCAAAACTGCGCAACCCTAACCCTGAAAAAAATCATGTCACCAAAAAATTTTAAAAAAGGAAAATAAAAATATATTTAAAAAATTGACAAAAAATTAGACCCCAGAAATCTTCTGCTGTGGAACCTGGCCTGGATCCACTGGTGAAAATAGCAGGGCTCCGGTGAGACGTAGCTGAAAACGATGTCTTCCAGTGACATGAAATGTTACATAAGTGACTAGCGTATGTCTACTGCTCCCCTGCTGCAAAGAAGAGAAATGATGTCTGTATGAACTGTTGCATCATCATATTTTCCCCGAATATAAAATATGAAAAGGTGGGAAAAGGAAAGGAAAATGCACAAGCTCATGCTGTATCCTGAGGTGGAGATCTTTCTGTACCTGGAGCACGGAAAGGGCTGTGGACCCTGCTTCCTGTCCCATAGCTGTGCTTCTGTCTTTTCTCCCGTCTCTACCGGATGCAGGCAAATCTGCCAGTTCAGTATAAAGTAGCAGTGATGTCATCCACTCACACAAGCTCATGTACACAGAGGTTGTGTGAGTGTGAGGCATGTCTGGTGATTGATTGTTGATTGTTGATTGACTGATTGATCTTTATTAATCATGTTTAAAGGAACATGAAGTTTTGTCTTCTGGTGCATGTACAACTAAATACTATCAAAACATCTACAATTAAAAACATGAATACTTTATTGATACTTAAAAATGAAGTGTAGAAAGAGAATCCTTTTCTGCGATGGTGTCCAACAGTCGTGCCGTCCTGCTCTCTGATTAGCGTAGCGTTAGTCTTTGCTGACAGCAGATCAAGATTCTGCATGAAGAATCAGGAAGAACATCTTCACTCTACATCCATCCAGAACCAATATTATCTTTTGCTGAGAATTCATTGTATTAAAATGTACAGAACGTACTGTGGCAGCCCAAGGGGCTGCACAAGAAAATGGCTGCCGGGTCCTTCGACACATGGGAGCCAAAACACTACATTTCCCAGCAGGCCACAGTCACACCTGAGCAAAGTAAAGGCAATGGGACTAACGAACAGCTGAAGGCCATTTCAAGGCCTATTTAAAGGGCTGAATCCCATTACACTTGGAAAGGAGTAGGAACGTGTTTGGAAAGGAGTTGGTGAGTGTGTTGAAGGAGAGTGAGAAACCGTGATGTCGTTTGACTAGCCGGAATTTAGAGAGAGAGTGGAAAAGTGTTTTTTGTGTATGAAATTGGATTGTTTTGAGGACCCCCTTTGGATTGACTACGGACTGGATAACGGAATTGACCTGGATAACGGAACTGGATTTTGGACTGACAAAGAGATAAAGATTGTGAACTTTGTGTTTGTATTCCCCCGAATACCCCGCCCTTTGTTTTGTGTAGTGTTTGTCAATAAGATTATTTGTTTAATAAATTATCATTTTGTTTTGAATACTGCCTCCTCTGTGTTCTTTAACTTGCCTACGCCCTCTGCAAGGTCCGTGAGTGTCGCCCAACCCCTGGGGACACCACAATACATATTTAAATATATCAAATAAATACTGGCAAAGCTGCGCTGCACTGCACAACCTACAGACTGCATACCCGGTACATCACACACAGTGCACAACAAACACACACACACACTCTGTACATCACAAACACAAACACACACACACACACACACACACACACATACTCTCTACATCAAACACATAGCACAACATACGCAACAAACACACATCACACATCACACACTGTACATCACACACACACCTACACACACACACAACACACACACACACTCTGTACATCACATACACACACTCTGCTCAAGGTGACTCCAACAGTCCTGCTTTGGCTCCTCCCCTGCTCTCTGCAGTGATGACCTCACAGCTGTGCAGCTGCAGGCTCTTCCCTCTCTGGCAGACAGCTGAGTGTCAGTCCAACTGGCTGTTGCCCTGGGAGACTCCATGAGGCTTACATCGCACTGATAGATGAGGGTGTAGGGTGTTCATCTGAGATGGGCTTGTGGGTCAGATGATGCAGACAGAGCCCACAGAGTATCTGTAATACAACATCAATCACACTAAAAGTTGGGAGGACACCAGTAGATACTATCTCTTCTCCTGACTGGAGGTGTGGATTCTTTGGTGTTACCCCTCCTCACCTCTCTCCTCCCTACTCCATCTCTCTCTCCTCCTATTAAAGCTCCCAGCTGAGCTCCTGCTACTGCCCCTATGGCAGTTCCTGCAGCTGCCCCTAAGGGTCCTCTCAGAGCCCCTGCTATGGCTCCTATTGCTGCCCCCAGGACTACTGCACCACCATTCAGCCACCTCCCAGCATCCTCTCTGCCCTCCTGTCTGTAGCGCTGTCTGAGTGCCTCCATCTCTCCTCTCTGTCTCTCCTCTCTCTCCCTCCTTTCTCTCTGTTCCTCCACCCTCCTCCTCTCATCCTCTTTCTCTCTCTGCTCTCTCGCTCTCCTCAGCTCTCCCTCCAGCTCCCTCCTCCTCTGTTGAACGCTCTCTCTCTTCAGCTGTTCTTCCAGACCCTTTATCTTCTCCTCCAGTGGCTTGATCAAGCTCTTCTCTCGTCTCCTCATCTCCTCTCTCATCCCCCTCTCCCTCTCCTCCTGCTCTGCCTGGTGTTGAGCTCTCAGCTCCTCCTCCTCTCTCTGCATCCGTGTGTCTCTGTCCTTCCGTTTGTCCTCCTCTTCCTGTGACAGCAGCTCACTCCTTCCTGGACTTCTCTCTCCACTCACTGGAAAACAGACCAGAACTTAGTGACAGACATGAGGCTTTTTACACTGAAATCTGTCCTGACACTGACGAAAGTACTCTATTGAAATGTTGGTTTTTCACAGTAAATGATCTTGGGCATCATAAAGTGTGTGACTCTCTTCCTCTTGAATTATCACCCTCCTTTAGTCAGCACCTCGATAAACGTTTGGGTGTGTGTCCTCTCTCTCTATGAACTGAAATCTGTCTTATTTTACTCATATTTGACTTGGACATGTCATCTAACCTCCAGAAAATGTCTTTGCATGTTTTTAAATACAGTATAGGAAAATGTAGTTTTTAATATGGGTATTGGCCTTTAGTGATAATTTATTGCTGTAAAAAAAATGTTAGGTCAAGGAAAACAAGAATGATTCTATTTTCCTAAGTCCCGAAAATAAACCCTGACCCAAAAACAGTACAATTGTATTATTTATACACACAGTGGGACTCAATTTACCAATAAGTGCATGTACAAACGTGATGATAAAGTGCATATGTAGCTCCTGAGTGGTTTGATCAGTAAAGGGTGAGGAGACACTGACTATTTTACACCCGACAGGCCACACACAGTACTACAGGAGAGAGCTAGTGCTGATTGGAGTTGTGTCGTGTCCCTGTGCAGACTCCCAGCACTAATCACACAGCTCAGCCTGAAACCTGCAGCTATAGGGCTCAGCCTGTGCTGGTGACTTATGAAGTAAATATGTGTAATATTTAATGTACCTAATTTAAATAGAAACTCATTTAGCTGCAGTGGGCTGAGTGATTGAGTGGGACAGCAGTGATGATACTCACTAAAAAGATCAATTTCCACAATATTCCTGACAGGTGCTGTGGATTCCTCCTTTTCTTTCTTCAGTTTTCTCAGCTCCTCCTTCAGCTGTGAAATCTCTCTTCTTGCCCTTCCTTCTTCTTTCTCAGGTCTTCAATCTCTCCTTGTCGTTCCTCTTGTCTGTCTTTCAGCTCTGTTACCTCTCTCCTGTGCTTCTGTTCTGCTTCCTCACATGTCTGTGTCATCTCCTCCATCTTTCTCCTAAACTCCTCTTCCATCTCCTCTGCCTTCCTCTCTTTCTCTTCTTTTCACCTCTTTCTCTTCCATCTGTTCATTCTCTCTCTCCATCTCCTCCTCTCTCACATCTCTATCTCATCTCTTCATTCTCTCTCTCTTTCTCCTCACTCCTCTGCTTTAGCTCCCTGTTCCTCTCTTCAGTCTCCAGGTCCTTTTTTAGTGAGATGTCCCAAAGTTCATTTCCTGCCACCATCTCCTCTATCTTCTCCAGCAGATCTGTGACCTGAATGCCATCAGCCCTGTTCTCATTGTTTAAAACATGATACCTGTTCCCACATTTGTGTATGAGCCACTGGAGGGCCGTCCAGCTCTCAATGTGCTGCTCTATGGATGTGTGTATATGGTCCCCCCAGGTGAACAGCACTATAGTGTGTCTCCAGACTCTGTCACTGAGAAGCTCCAGGTGTTCCTCAACTCCTCTCCTGTCTGTCTCTGTAAACGACCCCCTGCCATTAATCACTAGGAGGAGAGCATGTGGGTCTGCAGGAAACAGAGAGACACTGCGCACAATCTCCTGTTTAACCTGCTCTGGAGTTAACTGTGTACTATACCTCCCAGCCCACCCAGGTGTGTCGACCACAGTGACCTGCCTCCCTGCTACTGCACCCTGTCTCTTCACACACTCTGTAGTGTGTCTCTTTGTGTCAAACTCCTTTCTGCCCAGGATGGTGTTTCCTGAGGAACTCAATCCAGCCTGTGTATTCCCCAGCAGCACAATCCTCAGCTCTGAGAGACTCCTGTCTGACTCCCCTGTTAGAGAGGAATAGCAGTCAGTTATATCTCATTGTTAACACTATAATTACACACTGTACAGTTAACATTTTCAGTGCCAACAACCTTGCTTATGAGACCCTGCGTGAGAAATCAGGAAAATATCCCAGTCAACAGGAGAAACCAGTAGTTACAAGTACTTAAACACAAAGTCAGAATCCTAATTGTTTCAGTTTTATTTAAATATTCATGTTTTATTTAAATTTAAATATGAATTAATTATATATGTGTGTTTTTATAATTGTTTTATAATTTGCTCACATGAGATCCACCATATGGTATGAAAACCGTTAGTGAAAATGGGGGGTGTCTTTAGTTGATTGTGTAGTTTGACTGAAATGATGAAACCTTTGTGTAGAAATGGCCACCCTGAGATGTGACTCCAGTTAAAGGAGAAATAACTCACCCATGAGGAGCGCTCTGAGTGTCTCTCTCTGTTTCTGCACCTTCATCAGCCTCTGTTCCCCCCTTTCTTCTGCAGCCCTCCTCTTCTCCTCCAGCTCCTTTCTAAAGGCCCCATCCATTAGAAAATAAGCACCACTGTTTCCTGCCACCATCTCCTCTATCTTCTCCAGCAGCTCTGTGACCTGAATGCCATCAGCGCTGTCTGTAGTGTTGAGAACATGATACCTGTTCCCACATTTCTCTACAATTTGCCGTAGACACCTTTCTCTCTCAATGTGCTGCTCAATGGTTGTTCCCCTCAGACTCTTCTCTATGCTGAACAGCACTACTGTGTGTCTCCAGACTCTTTCCTGTAGTTGCTCAAGTAGCACTTCCACAATCCACTCTGTCTCTCTGAGTGTCTCCACAGGAATGACCATGAGGAAAGCGTGAGGTCCTGGGGGACACAGAGACGTGCTCCACTCAATCATCTCATTAACATCTAGAGCACCCTGCACATAATATAGAGAATGCTTCCACCACTCAGGTGTTCTGACCACAATGACCTGCCTCCCTGCTACTGCACCCTGTCTCTTCACACACTCTGTAGGGTATCCCTTAAACTCCTCTCTGCCCAGGATGGTGTTTCCAGTTGAACTCTGTTCTCCCCCCAGCAGCACAATCCTCAGCTCTGAGAGACAGCCAGACTCCCCTGTAAATGAAGAAGAACATTGTTAATATCTCTTCAGAAACTCAACACTGAGATGATTATTAACATAATCAAATACAATTAATGAATACATGCAAATACAAATAATAAGCAAATTTATTTCAGGAATTTATTTGTAATTTAATTATTTTTTAGAATATCAGGTAGATAACTGCCATTGTCTTGGTTTGGGCAGAATGTGAAAATGACTAAGATTTAAAAATCATTTTCTGATGCATTTTTTACAATGAAAATAGACATTGATGTGAAACCAGTTTGACAGCTGTCCTTCTATATGATTGGGCATTTGATCATTTGAGCTCAATTTTATTAGATTTTTGTTCCTTTTGCAGTGACATCAAAAGGAACTGCACACATAACTCAATACAGACATAGGGTAACTCAACAAAATTTACCTTGTATATTTTACCCCCTTGTCACAAACAAAATTGTTTATTTAATTTAAGCCATTTTATATGACACAGCGTTTGATAGGAGCAGCATTCATGTGAAAGCCGTTTGGAGTGATATAATAGGAGAGATAGAATTTGTTCATTCAAGTCACATTTATTTGATTGAAATTTCTGTTCGTCACCCTTAAACCCATAAACCCATAAACCCATAAACACACACCCAAACGCACAGCAACCAAGAGCAGTATGTTACCATGTATGTTCATACACACACCACAACTGCTTACCCTTGTGTAAGTCTGGAGAGGAAGCCATTTTAGGTTTTCTTTCTCGTTGTATCTCAGAGAAGTGTGTGTGTGTTTCCTGTGTTCTCTGCTGATCTTCTAGTTCACTGAGGTTTTATAATCATCATTTTTGCCTCCATATTCATCTATATTTAGTACGGAAAACAAATCCCTGAGTGCTCTTATAAAACTCTACAGCTAAATCTGAACTAAAACTGATGACTGACTCTTGTCTGTCCTCGCCCTTTGCCTTCACCCTGTTATTTCACCCTATTATATACGGAAAAGTCAAAGTCCACCCCACGCCTCAAAACTTGACTGTCAAATGACTGACTGGGTAAATCAGCAACAGTTTTAGTCTATGGGCTGAAATCATTTCAATAACTCAAGGAGTTTACACATATTTCCAGGTGTTTACAGGATATTTGTGTACAGTCAATGCAATGGTCAGAGACTAAACTGCTGTGAGACAGTAAATAACATTTATTTTGCATAGTGCTCAGTAAAATGTTAAAGTTTAAATTATTTTTATCATTTCTTTCTTCCTCATGTTTAAGGAGCAGCGTGTTGGCGAGCTGCAGCAGGACAGATGTCTCCTCCTCCTCCACCTCTACTGCAGGAGTGTGAGGGAGAGGGGAGGGAGAGGAGAGGAGGAGTGTGGGGAGGAGAGGGGGGGAGGAGAGGGAGAGGAGGAGAGGAGGAGTGTGAGGAGGGAGCAGAGGGGCAGGGGTGGGGAGGAGAGGGGGCGATGAGCTGCTTCCTTTTCCCCTTGGATCTCCCTTCTCTGAAGCTGCAGACAGCTGGAACACAGATACAGATGTGTGTTCGCCCCCTAGTGTTGGAACTAGTAGCCAACCGCAGCATGAACATTGGAGTCAAACCTCTTCAAACAACAACCCAGACTGTCCTCTCTGCCGCAGCGCTAGCTAAGATTCACTGATCTTCAGCTACTTCTTGACCACAGCGGCTCTTTGTGATCAATGTCTTCACTCTTTTACTATGAACTTAACACTGACTCACACTTCAGCACGGCACGTATGAACGTACATTTCTTTATTCAACTCTTTTTCACAGAGCCCTTTTTGAAACTCAGTGAGGGTTTGTGGTGCCTGTTAGCTGTGCTTTTGTACCCACACAGATGATCCTCTTCCAGGAGTCCTTGGGGCTCGTGGAGCACATTGGGTTCAGTGCAGCGTGGGGCAGGGGGAAGGGTTTAGGGAGAGAGGAGGAGCAGGCTGCAGTAGCTGACGTTACCTGCCGCACGTGGACAAGATGTGGAGAGTTTGGGGCTCCAGCGCTCTCCCCCCCTCCAGCCTCTAATAGCAGAATGAACACCAGCGATCTCCCCCCCTCCAGCCTCTAATAGCAGAATGAACAGCAGGCCTCACTGCAGCCTCTGAGGGTCTGTTTGAAGGTCTTCCACCTGGAGGTTGCATTGATGGGCTCTCTGTTTATGGACCTTCCAGTGCTTCAGCTCCAGATTACCAGACCATCTCAACAGTGCCAAACTCACGCTAGCCAATCAGGTGTTTGTATTCTGTACCTTAGGAGACGACCAGCCAATCATTTGTCTGTATCCTGTGCTCCTGGAGCTGTGGCATCCTTAGGGGTGGGTTGGGGGAACAGGATTCAATTTTCCACAACTCCTCCTGATCTGACAGGAAGTGCCACCTGATGGCCGTCTCGCAATCAACCTAGCCCAACAAGTTTGGGACATAATATGACATTATACAAAAGTAGGATTACAAAAAAAAAAACTGAAAACCATTCCCCGACTCATTTTCTCACAACCATTTCAGCCGTATACACTTCTGCAGTACCCACAGCCTTTAAGTAAAAAGGTTTAGCACTGATTTACTTTGAATGAAAAGTGCATTATTAACAAAATGTCTTATTATTATTATTTTTTCTTAAACAGGAACTTTCAGATTTTTTCTCTCAGAATGACTTGACTACTTACTTGAATGAGAATTCATTCATGAATTTGCGTGCGCTTGTTTGGCCTTTTGGGAGGTCTAAGCCCACAGAGCTTCCACTTTAATGGACAATATCCAGTCAGATACTGAACAGTGTAGGTACTGTAGCTTCTCTATTAAAATATTGGTGTGAATTCTGTAGGTAAACAAACATACATGGGCATTTTCCTGGCCGGAGGGGGAGCTTATGAAGATAAGGCTGCTGCCTGCCGTTCGATGTTTCCTCTCTTGCCCTGCAAAGTACGCAGTGGAGTATGTGAACAATGCTGCTCGCGTTGGGTACGCATGAAAGACGTGTTTTTTATATTATTATTTTATAGTGCCGAGGGTCTTCCAGAGCTGTAGGGGGCAGAAATACGCCTACAAGCGGGGGAACTCAGCCAGTAAACATAAAAGGAAGAAGAAGTGAATTTTCTCTGTGCAGCGCATTGTTGGGGCTGCAAAGCTTTACGATTTAACATTTCTTCAAAACCGTTTCAATATTTAGGCACAGCGGTGGAAACACTGAGCTTTGCAGAGAGAGAAATCAGGGGTACGTATCACTGTTAATGGAGTGTTCGATAAAACATGGCGTGCTATGTTAAGCAAAGTGTATATGTATAGCAGAGTGTAACTTGTTATTTGATTCACGTCAGCGTTATATGATTCAATCTTAACAGCAAGCTAACGTTTGCTAGTTGCACCATTAAGTTGGACATAACTCGTTCTGCATCGTGTTGTTATTAAAACTAAGGCTGCAAGGATGCGTTACTTTCAGCACTTGGAGGATGAAAAGAAGAAGGTGGAATCAGAAAATGACCGGAAAAGAAAAGAGGTTGAAAAAGAAATTGATTATGTCAAACGGCAGAAGCAGAAGATATTGCACTGTATTGAAAACGTGCAAAAAGAAGCGAAGGGCTGAAAAGTCACACAACTTCGCTCTCCTCAGCAAGTCAAACGCATACAGAAAAGCGTGGGTATGAAAAACCTGAGGTCAATTGATCTTGACACCAGCCTCTCAGATTTAAATGAGAGTCAGCATTTTCAAGTAAAATTATGGGGACATTTAACCCTTTTTGTACATTTTTGAGGCAGGGGAAAGAAAAACAGAAATAGCCTTTAAAAAAACAAACATATTTATTTTATTTACTTGTGTGAAAAAGCATTGGCATAGACCTAGTACAAATGAGAAAAAAATATTTAGTTTTGAAATACATGACAGAAAGGTGCCATCTCACTGAGGGGTTATGAGCGAGGATGAGAGAAGGAGGAGGAGAAGGAGGGGAGGGAGAAGCAGGAGGCGCGAGGGGGTACAGGGAAAACGGGGTACCATTCTGCACTCATATCCTGCTTCAATCAAGCCCCTCTTTGGCCATGAGCTGTTTCTACTGTCCAGCCTATCACGTACTGTTTTGTGCCAGAATGCTCAGCACACCTCAGATGAGGTGAAGAGGGAGGGGATTATTGAGCCCATTACAACTGGGGATATTGGGTGGCAAACTGAAAGAGCCATGTTGGGAATTTAATAAGGACACTGGTGAACTCCCTACTCTTTGCGATATGTGCCGTAGGATCTTTAATGACCACAGTGAGTTAGGACCTTGGTATAACTCATCCAAAAGACGGGTTCGATGGAATATACCATGTCTGACTAGTTCTGTTACCCGAGGCCTATAGGACAGCCAAATGCCAGCCCCGATCAGGACTGACGACCAGGGTCGGTCTGGTAGAGATGCGGGTTTCGAACCGCATGCCTTACAGGGAGCGCACACTGTATTGGACCAGCTAAGGGCTCCCATATAAACTGTTCCAGCGCTTGACCTTTGACCGTGGCTGTGTGATGTCACAGATGCTTAAATGCGTGGAGCTGGAAGGCTGCTCTCTTACAGCCTCTGCAGGGTCCTCTGAAGCTTGATGTGACTCTGAGGAATGCTTCACTGGTTTTCTTGGGGTTTTTTTTCCTTCTTCATTTTATTCTTAGCAGTATGCATTTTTGCCACCCAAGTTGGCTTCTTTCATTTCATTTTTCAATTGAATGCAAAAGTGCTGTTAATTGTACTACTGTAAACTGTAAAATTGTACACAGGGCAAATCCACTTTTAGAATCCAGCATATATGCCCCACCACAGTATAAAAAAATAAGCAGAAGAGCAACAAGACCACTTCCTGGCCTTGAGTAGATAACGGACACTCACTACAGTCAATTTAAAGGACTTTAGTGACCATATTTACATTATCTTTCCAATTAAGTTCAGCATGGAAACACCACAAACTATTTTCCATTTTCAGTCATTTGTCAAATTCTCATCTGTACCACTAAACATGAATCTGTTTATTCTCTCTTAGCCACTCTGCCCTCCGTGGGCGACTGTAAGCTGTCCTCTCTGTCGCAACCTCCCTGTAGAAGAGTGGTGGATTCTACCAAACTGGCTGACTCCAACAGCCAATCAGAATCCATGCTCTACTCTTCAGGTGAAAGGGTGAAAATGGAGGATGGTGTGAGCGGTGAAGTAGGACTCTGGATGAAACAGGAAAAAGAGAGGAATGAACCGATGGAGAGAGATGTAACTGATCAAACCCCCAAAACTGAAAGAGTGGAGAAGAATGGAGGAACATCAAAAAGTGGGAAACAGGAAGGAGAGGAGCTCTCCACTTTGCCCACTTCCTTCTTGCTAAAACGGCTTAGAGTGCTGATCCCGCGACTTGAAATCATGGGTAATTCAATTATTTTGTCATCACCTCCTTGTCCCATGGCTAGTAAAGAAGACCAGGGAGTGAGATCTCCATGGAGACTGCAAGAGGTCTCACCACTGAGGGGAATGAGGTCACTACGGCAGAAGGGTCAGGTCATGACCCCAAAGAGGAAGACGATTGGCCAGTTGGAGAGACCACTGAAAGGACTGTCCGCTCCATCAGAAAGCGGGTAAGAGTAAAGTAAATGGCGAGCTGGACTGTGTCATCATTGTTATCAGCCCTACACTAAACAATGTGCCCTTATTTGTTTTTTACAGGATCTGTGCTGAAGCCTCCCACAGCTCTCCTGTCATCTCCCCCAGGAACCAAAACACAGGTTAAGATCACTGCTAATCATTTTGCAAGCCAAGCCGTACAGCCTAGACATCGCTGTTTCCAGTCCGGGCTATATCAGGCAATAGAAAGGAGATGTAGTTTAGCATTTAACACACAGATGAAAGGGAAGCCCACCACACAGGGGGAGATGGTTCACAGGTGGCACTGCAGAAAAGTAGGATTTGGGGGAAAAGGACAAGAAAAGACAGCAGAGGAAGCCTAAAATGATTGTTTTGAGTTTTGACTGTTTTTGTCTGTAGGGGAACCCTGAAATAGGCAGCAGCATTAGACCTGTTCAGCCACACAGGGTACCTATGCTGGAGGGCCAATGTATCACTTCTAATATAAATAAATGAACTTTTCTGGTTTTGTATTTAGTATTCTGTATCCATTTGTACCTTTTTCAATTGAGATTGTGTTTATCAGTAAGTAAAAAGGAAAACCTGCACACAGTATTGCTGCTCCCAAAGTGTGCGTTTATTGCACTGTGATACACAACTTTTCAACCAAGTGAGGACAAAAGACTTCACAAATTGAGGACAAAGACCTCACTTGGTTGAAATGTTTTGTATGACACTGTGGGAGCAGCAATACTGTGTGCAGGTTTTCCTGTTTTCTTTTGAGATGACTTACTGCTGACCCAGCACCAGTGTGAATGACTGTGTTTGTGTATTACCCATTCTGTACTGTGTTTATCAGCGCCTTGCTTGCATCTCTCTTTCCTATAAACTTAACATCTCCTATACACCCTCTCTCTCCTCAGGACAAACTCTCAGGTCATCTCAGGTCTTTGCCTGCTCCCAGTGCCCATTTGTTCACACTGTGGAAGTGAAGCTTCACCAGCACATTGAGAAGGTTCACCCAGATGAGCAAAACAGGAGTCAGAATTCGGGAGGAAACGGAGCAGAGAACCCACTGCCTCCCAGCAGCACACAGAAGCCCACCACACCCACTAAGACTCTCCCCATGCCGACACAGTCCCAGACAGGCACTCCAGGGGCCCACACATGCTCCCAGTGTGGGAAGAGCTACAAATATAAAACAAACCTGACAGTACACCAGCAAATCCATTCAGGTGAGCGTCCATACCACTGCTCCCACTGTGGAAAGAATTTCATAAATTCATCGCAACTGATTGTACACCGGCGAACTCATACAGGTGTGCATCCATACCAGTGCTCCCAGTGTGGGAAGAGATTCACACGTTCATCGTATCTGATTGTACACCAGCGAACCCATACTGGTGAACGTCCATACCAGTGCTCTCAGTGTGGGAAGAGTTTCAGTCAATCAAGCCATCTGACAGAACACCAGCGAACCCATACAGGTGAGTGTCCATACCAGTGCTCTCGGTGTGGAAAGAAATTCACATGTTCATCGTATCTGATCCAACACCAGCGAACCCATACAGGGGAGCGTCCATACCAGTGCTCCCAGTGTGGAAAGAAATTCACACGTTCATCGTATCTGATTGTACACCAGCGAACCCATACAGGGGAGTGTCCATACCAGTGCTCCCAGTGTGGGATGGATTTCATGTGTTCATCTGGCCTAATTCAACACCAGCGAACCCATACAGGGGAGTGTCCATACCAGTGCTCCCAGTGTGGAAAGAAATTCACACGTTCATCGTATCTGATTGTACACCAGCGAACCCATACTGGTGAACGTCCATACCAGTGCTCTCAGTGTGGGAAGAGTTTCAGTCAGTCAAGTAATCTGACAGTACACCAGCAAGTCCATTCAGGTGAGCGTCCATACCACTGCTCCCATTGTGGAAAGAATTTCACACGTTCATCGCAACTGATTGTACACCAGCGAACTCTTACAGGGGAGTGTCCATACCAGTGCTCCCAGTGTGGGATGGATTTCATGTGTTCATCTGGCCTAATTCAACACCAGCGAACCCATACAGGGGAGCGTCCATACCAGTGCTCCCAGTGTGGAAAGGAATTCACACGTTCATCGTATCTGATTGTACACCAGCGAACCCATACTGGTGAACGTCCATACCAGTGCTCTCAGTGTGGGAAGAGTTTCAGTCAGTCAAGTAATCTGACAGTACACCAGCAAATCCATTCAGGTGAGCGTCCATACCACTGCTCCCATTGTGGAAAGAATTTCACACGTTCATCGCAACTGATTGTACACCAGCGAACTCATACAGGGAGTGTCCATACCAGTGCTCCCAGTGTGGGATGGATTTCATGTGTTCATCTGGCCTAATTCAACACCAGCGAACCCATACAGGGGAGCGTTCATACCAGTGCTCCCAGTGTGGAAAGAAATTCACACGTTCATCGTATCTGATTGTACACCAGCGAACCCATACTGGTGAACGTCCATACCAGTGCTCTCAGTGTGGGAAGAGTTTCAGTCAGTCAAGTAATCTGACAGTACACCAGCAAGTCCATTCAGGTGAGCGTCCATACCACTGCTCCCATTGTGGAAAGAATTTCACACGTTCATCGCAACTGATTGTACACCAGCGAACTCTTACAGGGGAGTGTCCATACCAGTGCTCCCAGTGTGGGATGGATTTCATGTGTTCATCTGGCCTAATTCAACACCAGCGAACCCATACAGGGAGCGTTCATACCAGTGCTCCCAGTGTGGAAAGGAATTCACACGTTCATCGTATCTGATTGTACACCAGCGAACCCATACTGGTGAACGTCCATACCAGTGCTCTCAGTGTGGGAAGAGTTTCAGTCAGTCAAGTAATCTGACAGTACACCAGCAAGTCCATTCAGGTGAGCGTCCATACCACTGCTCCCATTGTGGAAAGAATTTCACACGTTCATCGCAACTGATTGTACACCAGCGAACTCATACAGGGGAGTGTCCATACCAGTGCTCCCAGTGTGGGATGGATTTCATGTGTTCATCTGGCCTAATTCAACACCAGTGAACCCATACAGGGGAGCGTCCATACCAGTGCTCCCAGTGTGGAAAGAAATTCACACGTTCATCATATCTGATTGTACACCAGCGAACCCATACTGGTGAACGTCCATACCAGTGCTCTCAGTGTGGGAAGAGTTTCAGTCAGTCAAGTAATCTGACAGTACACCAGCAAATCCATTCAGGTGAGCGTCCATACCACTGCTCCCATTTTGGAAAGAATTTCATAAATTCATCGCAACTGATTGTACACCAGCGAACTCATACAGGTGTGCGCCCATACCAGTGCTCCCAGTGTGGGATGGATTTCATGTGTTCATCTGGCCTAATTCAACACCAGCGAACCCATACAGGGGAGCGTTCATACCAGTGCTCCCATTGTGGAAAGAATTTCATAAATTCATCGCAACTGATTGTACACCAGCGAACTCATACAGGTGTGCGCCCATACCAGTGCTCCCAGTGTGGGAAGAGATTCATTCAATCAAGCCATCTGACAGAACACCAGCGAAGTCATACAGGGGAACACCCGTGCCACTGCTCCCAGTGTGGAAAGAATTTCATAAATTCATCACAACTGATTGTACACCAGCGAACTCATACAGGGGAGTGTCCATACCAGTGCTCCCAGTGTGGGATGGATTTCATGTGTTCATCTGGCCTAATTCAACACCAGCGAACCCATACAGGAGCGTTCATACCAGTGCTCCCAGTGTGGAAAGAAATTCACACGTTCATCGTATCTGATTGTACACCAGCGAACCCATACTGGTGAACGTCCATACCAGTGCTCTCAGTGTGGGAAGAGTTTCAGTCAGTCAAGTAATCTGACAGTACACCAGCAAATCCATTCAGGTGAGCGTCCATACCACTGCTCCCATTGTGGAAAGAATTTCACACGTTCATCGCAACTGATTGTACACCAGCGAACTCATACAGGTGTGCGTCCATACCAGTGCTCCCAGTGTGGGAAGAGATTAATTCAATCAAGCCATCTGACAGAACACCAGCGAACTCATACAGGGGAACACCCATACCACTGCTCCCAGTGTGGGAAGACCTTTGTGGGTTCACAAGGTTTGAAGAAACACCAGCAAACTCATACAGGATAGTGCCTGTTCCACTGCTCCCTGTGTGGGACGGAAGAGCTTCAGTCATTCGATCATTATTATGAGATGAGTGGACGTGTAAAAGGGATGGAGTTGAATGCTATTTAAGGAGCTCTGACCAGGAACAGAAATTGACATTTTCCCCCTGCTGGTTCACTCAATTCAGCGCTAATTTTACATTCCTGTTCAGGGTTCACTAGCTGCATATATGTATTTTTTTATGTATTGTATGCCACCTTGTCATTTATGCTGTGTAACTGCTAAGTTTGGAATATACAGGTAATCACCAAAATAAAGGAAACGCCAACATAAAGTGTCTTATGTTGGACAGATTTGACCCACATTTAGGTGTTTATCATCACAAAAATTCTGGTTAACTTGTTTTACTTGTTATACTTTCTTAGCCTCAGGCCAGGTGACTTTGCCTAATTTGGGGTCATGAACTTTTATACAGAATATTGACATCTTGATGTTTTTGTTTATTTCTATAAGCACTTTGCACCCCATTTTGATGCTTCGGCCAGTTTTGGCCACAAAGGAAAATAGGCCTTTATGAACTAGCAGCTAGTATAAATAAGAGGGACACTTTGTTTCTCTCTCACTTTCTCTCTCTCTCACACACACACACAGACTGCTCTCACCACAAACATAAAGACTATCCCAAATAGATGCAAATATTTATTCTTACTTTTATTTGAACTAAAGGCATGTTTATAAATATATTTTATCTTCAAAAAGCTTGCCAATGCCTCATAGACATAACATGAAACAGGTGCAGAGCTAAGTTGTGGGAATCCACTCTGTTGCTGTTTGAGAGGGGCAACACTGATATAAAAAAGGTCCCACTCACCATTTACTCACTCAATCACTTAGAAGCAATTGTCAGAAGAGGAACATGAGCAGAAGACTGATGTACAGGCAGTGAAGCCCTTGTTGTACTCTTAGACAGTGATAATAACAGTGAAATAGAGGAGGAAGTATCTGAAACTGAGGACAATGTTGAACATAATTCGGACTACAATGAATCATCCTCTGATTCATTGTAGTCCGTCAATCCGTTGATGTGAGTTACAGGTCATAATGGATGTTATTCTGCCAAATCTCATCAAATGCAAAACAAACATTACATTTGTAAGATACTAAAAACATGCCAGCAAATTTTTAAAAAAGCACATTATGACTGTCATGGCCAGTTTGATTAATAATTAGTGCATTTTGTGTGTAATGAAAAACGAGTGGTGTAATATCAAGGCAAACCTGTCCTATATGGACAAAACGCTGAAATATCGGGTCAGGTTTGTAATGATAGTCAGTGACATGATAATTTCAAATAATAACTTTTTGGGGAGGTTAAATATGTGTATCTGACAATTTTTAGGTGACTTGTATAGCACTGGCCATTTCTGGGTTAATATGGGTTAATAAGGGTTAATATGGTGTTGGGCACTACGAGCCTCCAGAACCACTTCAGTGCGCCTTTGCATAGATTCTACAATTGTTCTGAACTCTATTGGAGGGATGCAACACCATTCTTCCATGAGAAATTCCATAATTTAGTGTTTGGTTAGTGGTGGTGGAAAATGTTGTCTCAGGTGCTGCTCCAGAATCTCCCATAAGTGTTCATTTAGTTTGAGATGATATAACTAAGATGGCCAGGGCACTCGTGTCCTGTGGATGGGGGCATTACATTTTTTACATTACATTGTCATCCTGGATGAGACCCCTCATCAGGATAGAAATTCTTCACCATAGGATGAAGGTGATCACTCAGAATGGCTTTGTAGTTATTGAAACCAGATGTCATTTGTCCGGTCCCACACATTCTTGCAGCAACTGATCTGACACCAGCCTCGTTCTGCTGATGATTTATGTCCACATTTTTATCATTAACAATAATGAAAAACATAAAATATTGTGATTTCCTGAGACATTTCACGGGCAAGGAGCAAGCTGGCACAACCGAGACAATTATTTTGAATGCTAATATATAGATGCTTTATGTTGTCAAAGTAGAATAATACAACTCGTAGGGTGAAACAGTGATCTAAAATTAAAATGATTTACAATGTAGACATTTAGAGGAATCAATTTCACCCCACTTGTATTGAGTTAATATGCTTTGCTGTTTCAGGACAGTAAGATTTATATTGCCTTTATTATACAAATAGAGCATATATTAGGGTCACCTGTGGGAATTTAACCCCAGCAACAACTGATAGGGCGAAAGGCAGATTGCCAGATGGTGTTGATTGCGCTGTCATGTCTTCTGATCCCTTTCATTTTTGTTCAGTAATACAAAACAGCTACTTGTTTAACTAATAATAAATGCAGGCTTTTCTTTGGAATGTTTCTGCTCTAGTGGTCACCGGAAGTTGTTATGGCATTGCGCCTTAACTTTTCTCTGTGTAGCCTGTTGTTGGGGCTGCAAAGTTTTACGCTTTAACATTTCTTCAAAACCGTTGAGATATTTAGGCACAACGATGGAAACACAGCTTTGCAGAGAGAGACATCAGGGGTACGTATCACTGTTAATGGAGTGTTCGATAAAACATGGCATGCTATGAGAGTGCTAGCTTCAGTGAACTGATCCGATGGTCGGCAAACAGTTACACCAAAATAATTATGAGTGTGGAGGATTGGGAACCTTTAGTGATGGGCAGAGCTGGAAACATGTTGTGAGTCTTATCACTCAATCAATCAACCAACCAGTCTCATCAATAAAGAATAAGCATTCATGTCCTCTTGTTCTCTGATAGTCAGCGCTGGAGCAGAAGTGTGTGCTCAGAAACATCCTGGGGTTTTAACAGGTTTTAAAACTAGTTTTAATCTGGCTGGCAGATAGCGTAGTGATATAACGCATCTGTATTTAACTGGTCCTGTACGAGTGTGAGCTGCCTATCAGGGACGCGGTTCACAACCCATCTCTGACCGGCCCTGGCCATTAGCCCCAATCGGGAGGGTGAGCTGGCATGAGTCCGTCGACGAGGGGAAGGGCGTCCCTGTATATTAATTGTACGTATGTGGTCAGGTTCCTCGGAGGAGGTGGATTCCAGGGAGCCCAGGGAAATTGGAGAACGGGGCGGAAGGGTGAATTGAAAATGTAAAAAAATCAAGGCAACCAGAATTGGTAAGCAAATTGGGAAAAAAACGGGGAAAAATTAGAAAGAAAATATATATATAAAAAAAAATACAAAATCTTCATCATGTTTGACAAATGTCTGACCTTGTCTTGAAACCTGATGCCTTCTGGTTCTGTCTCATTTGAGGATCCGTGTTCACCCTTCAGGTGGTTTCTTTCCTTTTTACACATCCCCAGATAATCATTATCAAAGCCCTGTCACTTCCTTACAAATGTGAGATTTCCCTTTTCACCATGGAAGGGTGCCATATTCACACACACAAAGGGGTGGAAGTACGCAGAAAAGCTTACTATATTATATTATATTATACTATTATATAAATCCAATATTCATTCATTCATTCATTCATACATTCATACTAATAAATGCTAGATGGTATTGTCTCCCGGTGCTGCTATTCAAACTCTCTCTCTCTTCCTCTCAAGCATCTGGAAAGGGAAGTTACAGTTCACAAGAGTAGTTCCCTGCAATCTGTTTCTCGTAATAATTGTGACAAAAATTATTTTTTTGAGAATTTTTTTATTTTTTGATCAGATATTTTTTCTCTTTCAATAATTTGACTTCAATTAAAGGTTAGATTTCTCTAATATTTTGAGTGTAAGATCAAGCTGATGAATAACAAAGACATTTTTTTATAGCCTTTTTTTTGCTCATCTTTACCAAGGGTGCCAATAATTCTGGAGGGCCCTGTATGTACAAAAGATACAAAGTTCCCGTATAATGAGAATGCATGGCGGCCTGGGTTAAGTTCACTTAAAAATGAAATGTAAAAAGAGAATCCTTTTCTGCAATGGTGTTTGCTGCACACAGGAGCTCAAGTGGTCCAACAGTTCCGTCCTGCTCTCTGATTAGCATAGCGTTTGTCTTTGCTGACAGCTGATCAAGATTCTGCATGAAGAATCAGGAAGAACAACTCTACTCTACATCCATCCAGAACCAATATTATCATTAGCTGAGACTTCATTATATTTAAATGTACAGAAAATTGGAGAGAAAAAAATGAACACTGGCAAAGCTGCACTGCACAACACACAGAGATAGATAAGAGTGTAGGGTGTTCATCTGAGATGGGCTGGTTGGTCAGATGATGCAAACAGAGCCCACAGAGTATCTGTAATACAACATCAATCACACTAAAACATGGGACGCCACAATTCCGAACTATTTCTTCTCCTGACTGGAGGTGTGGTTTCTTTGGTGTTACCCGTCCTCTCCTCTCTGCTCTCTACTCCATCTCTCTCTCCTCCTATTAAAGCTCCCAGCTGAACTCCTGCTACTGCCCCTATGGCAGTCCCTGCAGCTGCCCCTAAGGGTCCTCTCAGAGCCCCTGCTATGGCTCCTATTGCTGCCCCCAGGACTACTGCACCACCATTCAGCCACCTCCCAGCATCCTCTCTGCCCTCCTGTCTGTAGCGCTGTCTGAGTGCCTCCATCTCTCCTCTCTGTCTCTCCTCTCTCTCCCTCCTTTCTCTCTGTTCCTCCACCCTCCTCCTCTCATCCTCTCTTTCCAGCCTCTCTCTCTGCTCTCTCTCTCTCCTCAGCTCTCCCTCCAGCTCCCTCCTCCTCTGTTGAACGCTCTCTCTCCTCAGCTGTTCTTCCAGACCCTTTATCTTCTCCTCCAGTGGCTTGATCAAGCTCTCCTCTTGTCTCCTCATCTCCTCTCTCATCCCCATCTCCCTCTCCTCCTGCTCTGCCTGGTGTTGAGCTCTCAGCTCCTCCTCCTCTCTCTGCATCCGTGTGTCTCTGTCCTTCCGTCTGTCCTCCTCTTCCTGTGACAGCAGCTCACTCCTTCCTGGACTTCTCTCTCCACTCACTGGAAAACAGACAAGAACTTAGTGACAGACATGAGGCTTTTTACACTGAAATCTGTCCTGACGCTGACCAAGGTACTCTGTTGAAATGTTGGTTTTTCACAGTAAATGATGTTGAGCATCATAAAGTGTGTGACTCTCTTCCTCATGAATTATCACCCTCCTTTAGTCAGCACCTCGATAAACTTTTCGGTGTGTGTCCTGGCCATTTGCCTTGGACATGTCATCTAACCTCCAGAAAATGTCTTTCCATGTTTTTAAATACAGTATAGGAAAATGTAGTTCTAAAAATGGGTATTGGCCCTTAGTGATAATTTATTGCTGTAAAAAAAATGTTAGGTCAAGGAAAACAAGAGTCATTTTATTTTCCTAAATCCCTAAAATAAACCCTGACCCAAAAACAGTACAATTCTATTATTGATAGAAAACAATCATTTGTGGCAGGGAAACCTAGACACAGTGGGACTCAATTTGCCAATAAGTGCATATGTAGCTCCTGAGTGGTTTGGTCAGTAAAGGGTGAGGAGACACTGACTATTTTACAACCTACAGGCCACACACAGTACTACGGGAGAGAGACAGAGATTATTTTAAACCCTACAGGTTACACACAGTACTACGGGAGAGAGGCAGTGATTATTTAAAACCCTACAGGCCACACACAGTACTACAGGAGAGAGCTAGCGTTGATTGGAGTTATGTCGTGTCCCTGTGCAAACTCCCAGTCTTATTGAGCTAATCACACATCAGCCTGAAACCTGTGGCTATAGGGCCCAGCCTGTGTTTGTGACTTATGAAGTAAATATGTGTAATATTTAATGTACCTAATTTACATAGAAACTCATTTAGCTGCAGTGGGCTGAGTGATTGAGTGGGACAGCAGTGATGATACTCACTAAAAAGATCAATTTCCACAATATTCCTGACAGGTGCTGTGGATTCCTCCTTTTCTTTCTTCAGTTTTCTCAGCTCCTCCTTCATCTCTTCATTCTTGTTTTCCATCTCCTCCTCTCTAATTTTACCTTCCTGCTTCAGTCTTTCTATCTCCCTCTCTTTCTCCTCACTCCTCTGCTTTAGCTCCCTGTTCCTCTCTTCAGTCTCCAGGTCCTTTTTTAGTGAGATGTCCCAAAGTTCATTTCCTGCTACCATCTCATCTATCTTGTCCAGCAGCTCTGTGACCTGAATGCCATCAGCACTGTTCTCATTGTTTAAAACATGATACCTGTTCCCACATTTGTGTATGAGCCACTGGAGGGCCGTCCAGCTCTCAATGTGCTTCTCTATGGATGTGTGTATACGGTCCCCCCAGGTGAACAGCACTATAGTGTGTCTCCAGACTCTGTCACTGAGAAGCTCCAAGTGTTTCTCCACTCCTCTCCTGTCTGTCTCTGTAAACGACTCCCTGCCATCAATCACTAGGAGGAGAGCATGTGGGTCTGCAGGAAACAGAGAGACACTACGCACAATCTCTTGTTTAACCGACTCTGGAGTTAACTGTGTACTAGACCTCCCAGCCCACCCAGGTGTTCTGACCACAGTGACCTGCCTCCCTGCTACTGCACCCTGTCTCTTCACACACTCTGTAGTGTGTCCTCTGTGTCAAACTCCTCTCTGCCCAGGATGGTGTTTCCTGAGGAACTCAATCCAGCACCTCTACTCCCCAGCAGCACAATCCTCAGCTCTGAGAGACTCCTGTCTGACTCCCCTGTTAGAGAGGAATAGCAGTCAGTTATATCTCATTGTTAATACTATAATTACACACTGTACAGTTAACATTTTCAGTGCCAACAACCTTGGTTATGAGACCCTGTGTGAGAAATCAGGAAAATATCCCTGTCAACAGGAGTTTGAGTTACAAGTACTTAGTACAAAGTCAAAATCCTCATTGTTTCAGTCTTATTTCAATATTTCATGTTTATTTATATTTAAATATGAATTAATTACATATTTTATTTTTCTATGTGTGTTTTTAGAATTTGTTCACATGAGATGCACCATATGGTATGAAAACCATTGGGGTGTCTTTAGTTGATTGTGTAGTTTGACTGAAATGATGAAACCTTTGTGTAGAAATGGCCATCCTGAGATGTGACTCCAGTTAAAGGAGAAAGAACTCACCCATGAGGAGCGCTCTGAGTGTCTTTCTCTGTGTCTGCACCTTCATCAGCCTCTGTTTCCCCCTTTCTTCTACAGCCCTCCTCTTCTCCTCCAGCTCCTTTGTAAAGTCCCCATCCATTAGAAAATAAGCACCACTGTTTCCTGCCACCATCTCCTCTATCTTCTCCAGCAGCTCTGTGACCTGAGTGCCGTCAGCCCTGTCTGTATTGTTGAGAACATGATACCTGTTCCCACATTTCTCTACAATTTGCCGTAGACACCTTTCTCTCTCAATGTGCTGCTCAATGGTTGTTTCCCTCAGACTCTCCTCTATGGTGAACAGCACTACTGTGTGTCTCCAGACTCTTTCCTGTAGATGCTCAAGTAGTACTTCCACAATCCACTCTGTCTCTCTGAGTCTCTCCACAGGAATGACTATGAGGAAAGCGTGAGGTCCTGGGGGACACAGAGGCGTGCTGTGCTCAATCCTCTCATTAACATCGAGAGGATCCAGCACAGAATACATCAACCACCCCTCAGGTGTGTTGACCACAGTGACCTGCCTCCCTGCTACTGCACCCTGTCTCTTCACATACTCTATAGTGTGTCTCTCAAACTCCTCTCTGCCCAGGATGGTGTTTCCAGTTGAACTCTTTTCTTGCCCCAGAAGCACAATCCTCAGCTCTGAGAGACCGCCAGACTCCCCTGTAAATGAAGAAGAACACTATTAATATCTCTTCGGAAACTCAACACTGAGATGATTATTAACACAATAAAATACAATTAATGAATACATGCAAATACAAATAATAAGCAAATATTCATTTATTTCAGGAAGTTATTTGTAATTTAATTATTTTTTTAGCATATCAGGTAGATAACACACACCCATACGCACAGAAACCAGGAGCAGTACGTTACCATGTATGTTTATACACACACCACAGCTGCTTACCCTTGTGTAAGTCTGAAGAGGAAGCCATTTTAGGTTTTCTTTCTCGTTGTATCTCAGAGAAGTGTGTGTGTTTCCTGTGTTCTCTGCTGATCTTCCAGTTCACTGAGGTTTTATAATTCCACCAGTTTTGCTTCCATAATCATCTATATTCAGTACGGATGTGGAAAACAAATCCCTCAGTGCTCTTATAAAACATTACAGCTAAATCTGAACTAAAACTGACTCTTGTCTGTCCTCGCCCTTCGCCTTCACACTGTTATTTCACCCTGGTCTTTAATTTCATTTTTATATACAGAAAAGTCCAAGTCCACCCCACACCTCAAAACCTGACTGCCAAATGACTGACTCGGGTAAATCAGCAACACTTTTATTGGCTGAAATCATTTCAATAACTCAAGGAGTTATTTCCAGGTGTTTACAGTATATTTGTGTACAGTCAATGCAATGGTCAGAGACTAAACTGATGTGAGACAGTAAATAACATTTATTTTGCATAGTGCTCAGCACAACAGAAATGTTCAAGTTGAAATTACTTTTATCATGTCTTTCTTTCTCATGTTTAAGGAGCAGCGTGTCGGCGAGCTGCAGCAGGACAGATGAGCTGCAGCAGGACAGATGTCTCCTCCTCCTCCAGGTCTTATACAAGTGGGTGAAGGGGAGAGGGGGAGGGAGAGGAGAGGAGGACTGTGAGGAGGGAGAAGAGGGGTAGGGGTGGGGAGGAGAGGGGGCGATGAGCTGCTTCCTTTTCCCCTCGGATCTCCCTTCTCTGAAGCTGCAGACAGCTGGAACACAGATACAGACGTGTGTTCGCTCCCTAGTGGTGGAATGAGGAGCCAACCACAGCATGAACATTGGAGTCAAACCTCTTCAAACAACAACCCAGACTGTCCTCTCTGCCCCAGCGCTAGCTAAGATTCACTGATCTTCAGCTACTTCTTCACCACAGCGACTCTTTGTAATCAATGTCTTCACTCTTTTACTATGAACTTAACACTGACTCACACTTCAGCACGACACGTATGAACGTACATTTCTTTATTAAACTCTTTTTCACAGAGCCCTTTTTGAAGCTCAGTGACGGTTTGTGGTGCCTGTTAGCTATGCTTTTGTACCCACACAGATGATCCTCTTCCAGGAGTCCTTGGGGCTCGTGGAGCACATTGGGTTCAGTGCAGCGTGGGGCAGGGGGAAGGGTTTAGGGAGAGAGGAGGAGCAGGCTGCAGTAGCTGACGTTACCTGCCGCACGTGGACAAGATGTGGAGAGTTTGGGGCTCCAGCGCTCTCCCCCCCTCCAGCCTCTAATAGCAGAATGGACACCAGCTCCCCCCTCCAGCCTCTAATAGCAGAATGAACAGCAGGCCTCACTGCAGCCTCTGAGGGTCTGTTTGAAGGTCTTCCACCTGGAGGTTGCATTGATGGGCTCTCTGTTTATGGACCTTCCAGTGCTTCAGCTCCAGATTACCAGACCATCTCAACAGTGCCAAACTCACGCTAGCCAATCAGGTGTTTGTATTCTGTACCTTAGGAGACGACCAGCCAATCATTTGTCTGTATCCTGTGCTCCTGGAGCTGTGGCATCCTTAGGGGTGGGTTGGGGGAACAGGATTCAATTTTCCACAACTCCTCCTGATCTGACAGGAAGTGCCACCTGATGGCCGTCTCGCAATCAACCTAGCCCAACAAGTTTGGGACATAATATGACATTATACAAAAGTAGGATAAAAAAAAAAAAAAACTGAAAACCATTCCCCGACTCATTTTCTCACAACCATTTCAGCCGTATACACTTCTGCAGTACCCACAGCCTTTAAGTAAAAAGGTTTAGCACTGATTTACTTTGAATGAAAAGTGCATTATTAACAAAATGTCTTATTATTATTATTATTTCTTAAACAGGAACTTTCAGATTTTTTCTCTCAGAATGACTTGACTACTTACTTGAATGAGAATTCATTCATGAATTTGCGTGCGCTTGTTTGGCCTTTTGGGAGGTCTAAGCCCACAGAGCTTCCACTTTAATGGACAATATCCAGTCAGATACTGAACAGTGTAGGTACTGTAGCTTCTCTATTCAAATATTGGTGTGAATTCTGTAGGTAAACAAACATACATGGGCATTTTCCTGGCCGGAAGGGGAGCTTATGAAGATAAGCCTGCTGCCTGCCGTTCGATGTTTCCTCTCTTGCCCTGCAAAGTACGCAGTGGAGTATGTGAACAATGCTGCTCGCGTTGGGTACGCATGAAAGACGTGTTTTTTATATTATTATTTTATAGTGCCGAGGGTCTTCCAGACCTGTAGGGGGCAGAAATACGCCTACAAGCGGGGAACTCAGCCAGTAAACATAAAAGGAAGAAGAAGTGAATTTTCTCTGTGCAGCGCATTGTTGGGGCTGCAAAGCTTTACGATTTAACATTTCTTCAAAACCGTTTCAATATTTAGGCACAGCGGTGGAAACACTGAGCTTTGCAGAGAGAGAAATCAGGGGTACGTATCACTGTTAATGGAGTGTTCGATAAAACATGGCGTGCTATGTTAAGCAAAGTGTATATGGAGAGCAGAGTGTAACTTGTTATTTGATTAACGTCAGCGTTATATGATTCAATCTTAACAGCAAGCTAACGTTTGCTAGTTGCACCATTAAGTTGAACATAACTCGTTCTGCATCATGTTGTTATTAAAACTAAGGCTGCAAGGATGCGTTACTTTCAGCACTTGGAGGATGAAAAGAAGAAGGTGGAATCAGAAAATGACCGGAAAAGAAAAGAGGTTGAAAAAGAAATTGATTAAGTCAAACGGCAGAAGCAGAAGATATTGCACTGTATTGAAAACGTGCAAAAAGAAGTAAATGAAAGGGCTGAAAAGTCACACAACTTCGCTCTCCTCAGCAAGTCAAATGCATACAGAAAAGCGTGGGTATGAAAAACCTGAGGTCACTGATCTTGACACCAGCCTCTCAGATTTAAATGAGAGTCAGCATTTTCAAGTAAAATTATGGGGACAATTAACCTTTTTTTTTCTTTGACAGGGGAAAGAAAAACAGAAACAGAACCTTTATTTTTGAGGCAGGGGAAAGAAAAACAGAAATAGCCTTTAAAAAAAATGTTTTTTATTTTATTTACTTGTGTGAAAAAGCATTGGCATAGACCTAGTACAAATGAGAAAAAAATATTAGTTTTGAAGTACATGACAGACAGGTGCCATCTCACTGAGGGGTTATGAGCGAGGGTGAGAGAAGAAGGAGGAGGAGGGGAGGGAGAGGCAGGAGGCGTACAGGGAAAACGGGGTACCGTTCTGCACTCATATCCTGCTTTAATCAAGCCTCTCTTTGGCCATGAGCTGTTTCTACTGTCCAGCCTATCACATACTGTTTTGTGCCAGAATGCTCAGCACACCTCAGATGAGGTGGAGAGGGAGGGGATTATTGAGCCCATTACAACTGGGGATATTGGGTGGCAAACTGAAAGAGCCATGTTGGGAATTTAATGAGGACACTGGTGAACTCCCTACTCTTTGCGACTAGTTCTGTTACTGGAGGCCTATAGGTGAATTCTTTTTCAACAATGGCACATGCTACACTGCCCCACTGGAAAGTGTTGGTCTCTGCCAGGTTTTAGTGGAAACCACATTCCTGCTTACATTGAAAATCCTTGTATCATTCATGTGGCCAGAGGGTGAACCATTCCCCTCAAATGTCTGTTCAAGGAAGAGGGGAGAATGTACTACAACATTATTTTCTGAACTACTTTTTTAAACCTGTTTCTTTTTCCCCTTCCAATGAAGGAATGCCATTTATAATACTAATCTTTATTTCTCTCTCACTCACTCACTCACTCACTCACTCACTCACACTCTCTCACTCTCACTTTCACTCACACTCTCACATGCACATACTCACGTATATAACTCTTTTCTTTTTCCCTCTCTTCCAGGAGGTGTTCCCCAAAGTAGAGTTTGACCCCCAAACTGACACAGATCTGCATGGTCTGTTCTGGGAGTTCCTCTCCAGACTGGACCAGCTGCTGCCGATACCAGGCCTCAAACAGGTACTGAGACAGAACACCAGTACCGGGCCACCCCTGGACCCGCTGGAGATGACAGCTCACCTTGGCTTGGGTCCACTCATGCTCCAAAACATGCAAAAAAAAGCTGTTCTCCATGATAAAGCTGTCTTCTTATTAGATATCAAAATAAAAGCAAATAAGTATGGGTTCCTGGGAGATACTTGCCAGTAAATGACCCTTACTGTAACCCAGTCTGGTTCCATTTGAAAATTCCTTCAGTGATCTCTGAACCTCAGAACACAAATGGGCCGTAAGAAAAAACAGCCGTATGGTCTGTTTCCTGTGTGCCCACCTTCAGTACAGTAGAGTGCATGCTGCGCAGAAACTTTTGCGCTCATGTATGTTTAAACCTGTATCTCTCCCTCAGACGGTGTCCTTGCTCAGTGCTGCCCCCTCTGTCCTGTAGGAGTGTGTGCAGTCTGTCTCTAACCTACAGCAGCTGAAGACCCTGCTCCAGCACCACAGAGGTCTCGGCCTCTTGGACAGGAATGGTAGGCCTATCAGGGCTCCCATATAAACTCTTCCAGCGTTTGACCTTTGACCGTGGCTGTGTGATGTCACAGATGCTTAAATGCGTGGAGCTGGAAGGCTACTCTCTTACAGCCTCTGCAGGGTCCTCTGAAGCTCGATGTGACTCTGAGGAATGCTTCACTGGTTTTCTTGGGTTTTTTTTTTTTTTTTTTTTTCTTTCTTCATTTTATTCCCAGCAGTATGCCAAAGAACACATTTTTGCAATCCAAGTTGGCTTCTCTCATTTAATTTTTCAATTGAATGCAGAAGTGCTGTTAATTGTACACAGGGCGAGTCCACTTTTAGAATCCAGCATATATGCCCCACCACAGTATAAAAAAATAAGCAGAAGAGCAACAAGACCACTTCCTAGATAACTGACACTCACTACAGTCAATTTAAAGGACTTTAGTGACCATATTAACATTATCTTTCCAATTAAGTACAGCATGGAAACACCACAAACTATTTTCCATTTTCAGTCATTTGTAAAATTCTCATCTGTACCACTAAACATGAATCTGTTTATTCTCTCTTAGCCACTCTGCCCTCCGTGGGCGACTGTAAGCTGTCCTCTCTGTCGCAACCTCCCTGTAGAAGAGTGGTGGATTCTACCAAACTGGCTGACTCCAACAGCCAATCAGAATCCATGCTCGACTCTTCAGGTGAAAGGGTGAAAATGGAGAGGGAGGATGGTGTGAGCGGTGAAGTAGGACTCTGGATGAAACAGGAAAAAGAGAGGAATGAACCGATGGAGAGAGATGTAACTGATCAAACCCCCAAAACTGAAAAAGTGGAGAAGAATGGAGGAACATCAAAAAGTGGGAAACAGGAAGAAGAGGAGCTCTCCACTTTGCCCACTTCCTTCTTGCTAAAACAGCTTAGAGTGCTGATCCCACGACTTGAAATCATGGGTCATTCAGTTCTTTTGTCATCACCTCCTTGTCCCATGGCTAGTAAAGAAGACCAGGGAGTGAGATCTCCATGGAGACTGCAAGAGCTCTCACCACTGAGGGGAATGAGGTCACTACGGCAGAAGGGTCAGGTCATGACCCCGAAGAGGAAGACGATTGGCCAGTTGGAGAGACCACTGAAAGGACTGTCCGCTCCATCAGAAAACGGGTAAGAGTAAAGTAAATGGCGAGCTGGACTGTGTCATCATTGTTATCAGCCCTACACTAAACAATGTGCCCTTATTTGTTTTTTACAGGATCTGTGCTGAAGCCTCCCACAGCTCTCCTGTCATCTCCCCCAGGAACCAAAACACAGGTTAAGATCACTGCTAATCATTTTGCAAGCCAAGCCGTACAGCCTAGACATTGCTGTTTCCAGTCCGGGCTATATCAGGCAATAGAAAGGAGACGTAGTTTAGCATTTAACACACAGATGAAAGGGAAGCCCACCACACAGGGGGAGATGGTTCACAGGTGGCACTGCAGAAAAGTAGGATTTGGGGGAAAAGGACAAGAAAAGACAGCAGAGGAAGCCTAAAATTATTGTTTTGAGTTTTGACTGTTTTTGTCTGTAGGGGAACCCTGAAATAGGCAGTAGCATTAGACCTGTTCAGCCACACAGGGTACCTATGCTGGAGGGCCAATGTATCACTTCTAATATAAATAAATGAACTTTTCTGGTTTTGTATTTAGTATTCTGTATCCATTTGTACCTTTTTCAATTGAGATTGTGTTTATCAGTAAGTAAAAAGGAAAACCTGCACACAGTATTGCTGCTCCCAAAGTGTGCGTTTATTGCACTGTGATACACAACTTTTCAACCAAGTGAGGACAAAAGACTTCACAAATTGAGGACAAAGACCTCACTTGGTTGAAATGTTTTGTATGACACTGTGGGAGCAGCAATACTGTGTGCAGGTTTTCCTGTTTTCTTTTGAGATGACTTACTGCTGACCCAGCACCAGTGTGAATGACTGTGTTTGTGTATTACCCATTCTGTACTGTGTTTATCAGCGCCTGCTTGCATCTCTCTTTCCTATAAACTTAACATCTCCTATACACCCTCTCTCTCCTCAGGACAAACTCTCAGGTCATCTCAGGTCTTTGCCTGCTCCCAGTGCCCATTTGTTCACACTGTGGAAGTGAAGCTTCACCAGCACATTGAGAAGGTTCACCCAGATGAGCAAAACAGGAGTCAGAATTCGGGAGGAAACGGAGCAGAGAACCCACTGCCTCCCAGCAGCACACAGAAGCCCACCACACCCACTAAGACTCTCCCCACGCCGACACAGTCCCACACAGGCACTCCAGGGGCCCACACATGCTCCCAGTGTGGGAAGAGCTACAAACATAAAACAAACCTGACAGTACACCAGCAAATCCACTCAGGGGAGAATCTGTACCACTGCTCCCACTGTGGGAAGAATTTCACACGCTCATCTGGCCTGATTGTACACCAGCGAACTCATACAGGTGTGCGTCCATACCAGTGCTCCCAGTGTGGGAAGAGTTTCATTCAGTCAAGTCATCTGACAGAACACCAGCGAACTCATACAGGGGAACGCCCGTACCACTGCTCCCTGTGTGGGAAGAATTTCATATCTTCATCGCAACTAATTATACACCAGGGAATCCATACAGGTGAGCGTCCATACCACTGCTCCCAGTGTGGAAAGAATTTCATAAATTCATCTCAACTGATTGTACACCAGCGAACTCATACAGGTGAGCGTCCATACCAGTGCTCCCAGTGTGGGAAGAGTTTCATTCAGTCAAATCATCTGACAGAACACCAGCGAACTCATACGGGGGAACGCCCGTACCACTGCTCCCAGTGTGGAAAGAAATTCACACGTTCATCGCATCTGATCCAACACCAGCAAATCCAAACAGGTGAGCGTCCATACCAGTGCTCCCAGTGTGGGAAGAATTTCATAAATTCATCGCAACTGATTGTACACCAGCGAACTCATACAGGTGAGCGTCCATACCAGTGCTCCCAGTGTGGGAAGAATTTCATGTGTTCATCTGGCCTAATTCAACACCAGCGAACCCATACAGGTGAGTGTCCATACCAGTGCTCTCAGTGTGGAAAGAAATTCACACGTTCATCGTATCTGATCCAACACCAGCGAATCCATACAGGGGAGCGTCCATACCAGTGCTCCCAGTGTGAAAAGAAATTCACAGGTTCATCTTGCCTGATCCGACACCAGCGAACCCATACTGGTGAACGTCCATACCAGTGCTCCCAGTGTGGGAAGAGTTTCAGTCAGTCAAGTAATCTGACAGAACACCAGCGAACTCATACAGGGGAACACCCATACCACTGCTCCCAGTGTGGGAAGACCTTTGTGGGTTCACAAGGTTTGAAGAAACACCAGCAAACTCATACAGGATAGTGCCCGTTCCGCTGCTCCCTGTGTGGGGACGGAAGAGCTTCAGTCATTCGATCATTATCATGAGATGAGTGGATGTTGTGGTGTCCCCAGGGGTTGGGCGACACTCACAGACCTTTGCAGAGCGTAGGCAAGTTTAAGAACACAGAGGAGGCAGTATTCAAAAACAAAATGATAATTTATTAAACTACTACTTACAAACATAAAACAAAGAGTGGGGTCTTCAAGGGAATACAAACACATAAAGTCCACAAATCCTATCTCGTCGTCAATGTCCAAATCCAATCCAAAATCCAGGTCCAAGTCCATAATCCAGTCCGTAGTCAAAATCCAAAGGGGTCCTCAAACAATCCAATTCCACACAAACAAACACACTCCAACACTCTTTCCAAATCCTGGCTGGTCAAAAGACTACACAAGTATTCACTCTCCAAACACGTTCCTACTCCTCTCCCAGTGTGATGGGAATCAGCCCTTTAAATAGGCCTCAAAATGGCTTTCAGCTGGTCGTTAGTCCCATCACTTGACTTGACTCAGGTGTGACTGTGGCCTGCTGGGAAATGTAGTGTTTCCTGGCTCCCATGTGTTGTAGGCCAGGCAGCCATTTTGTTGTGCAGCCCCTTGGGCTGCTACAACGTGTATAAGGGATGGAGTTGAATGCTATTTAAGGAGCTCTGACCAGGAACAGAAATTGACATTTTCCCCCTGCTGGTTCACTCAATTCAGCACTAATTTTACATTCCTGTTCGGGGTTCACTAGCTACATATATGTATTTTTTTTATGTATTGTATGCCACCTTGTCATTTATGCTATGTAACTGCTAAGTTTGGAATATACAGGTAATCACCAAAATAAAGGAAACGCCAACATAAAGTGTCTTATGTTGGACAGATTTGACCCACATGTAGGTGTTTATCATCACAAAAATTCTGGTTAACTTGTTTTACTTGTTATACTTGTCTTAGCCTCAGGCCAGGTGACTTTGCCTAATTTGGGGTCATGAACTTTTATACAGAATATTGACATCTTGATGTTTTTGTTTATTTCTATAAGCACTTTGCACCCCATTTTGATGCTTCGGCCAGTTTTGGCCACAAAGGAAAATAGGCCTTTATGAACTAGCAGCTAGTATAAAATAAGAGGACACTTTGTTTTTCTCTCACTTTCTCTCTCTCTCTCTCTCACACACACAGACTGCTCACCACAAACAAAGACTATCCCAAATAGATGCAAATATTTATTCTTACTTTTATTTGAACTAAAGGCATGTTTATAAATATATTTTATCTTCAAAAGCTTGCCAATGCCTCATAGACATAACATGAAACAGGTGCAGAGCTAAGTTGTGGGAATCCACTCTGTTGCCGTTTGAGAGGGGTAACACTGGTATAAAAAGGGTCCCACTCACCATTTACTCACTCAATCACTCAGAAGCAATTGTCAGAAGAGGAACATGAGCAGAAGACTCATGTACAGGCAGTGAAGCCCTCGCTGTACTCTTAGACAGTGATAATAACAGTGAAATAGAGGAGGAAGTGTCTGAAACTGAGGACAATGTTGAACATAATTCAACTACAATGAATCATCCTCTGATTCATTGTAGTCCGTCAATCCGTTGATGTGAGTTACAGGCCATAATGGATGTTATTCTGCCAAATCTCATCAAATGCAAAACAAACATTACATTTGTAAGATACTAAAAACATGCCAGCAACAGTTTTTTAAAGCACATTATGACCGTCATGGCCAGTTTGATGAATAATTAGTGCATTTTGTGTGTAATAAAAAACGAGTGGTGTAATATCAAGGGAAAGCTGTCCTATATGGACAAAAAGCTGAAATATCTGGTCAAGTTTGTAATGATAGTCAGTGACATGATGATAATTTCAAATAATTACTTTTTGGGGAGGTTAAATATGTGTATCTGACCATTTTTAGGTGACTTGTATAGCACTGGCCATTTCTGGCCGAAACGGCATTCATTGGTTAAACATTGAGTTACATAGGGTTAATATGGTGTTGGGCACTACGAGCCTCCAGAACCACTTCAGTGCGCCTTTGCATAGATTCTACAATTGTTATGAACTCTATTGGAGGGATGCAACACCATTCTTCCATGAGAAATTCCATCATTTAGTGTTTGGTTGGTGGTGGTGGAAAATGTTGTCTCAGGTGCTGCTCCAGAATCTCCCATAAGTGTTCAATTAGTTTGAAATGATATAACTAAGATGACCAGGGCACTCGTGTCCTGTGGATGGGGCCATTGTCATCCTGGAAGAGATCCCTCATCAGGATAGAAATTCTTCACCATAGGATGAAGGTGATCACTCAGAATGGCTTTGTAGTTATTGAAACCAGATGTTCATACATACATTCTTACAGAAAGATCAAAGTCTGTCCCCCAGCCAGGCGGATGGACAGAGCTGACGCTCGGTCAGCCTACTCAGCGTCTTGGAAGATTCCCGGGGACCTTGATCTTCGGAGAAAGCTGGTGTCGGAGACCTATTTTAGTGTCTATTTCACATTCATTTTGTCATTTGGAAAATTAGGTCGCTTCAGGGAGATCTTTCTAGCAGTGAGTTAGTTCAAGTTTAACAGAAATAACTTATGTGGTGTAGCCTAGTGTGAGCACACAAAAAAGAAAAGGACCAGAGGGAATACAAATGTAAATATATATGATAGTTTTTGTATAATTCTACATTCAAGTTTTGTGTTTATATGGTTTTCAGTGGCCTGCAGAAAATGTTCAACAAAAGTTTGGTATTTGGCGTTATTGTCAGCACGGTGGCTCATTTCATAACTATGGAGGCGACAAACTGCACACATTCCCCATTGAGATGCCAGTGATGTTTACTGCCAGAGAGGAAGAGGACGTGCGAGAGTGTTTTGTCCGTGAGAACTGCAAGTAGCATTTTGTTTAGAATTTGCCAACCTTGTCTCAAGCGAGCTATTCTGCTCACAAATTAAATGGGGTCATATTTTTGGGAATAACTGATCTGACACAATCCTCGTTCTGCACAGTGGCTCCTTGTGCACATTTATGAAGCGGGTTTGACATTTGTTTGGAATTATTGTGCTAATGATTTATGTCCATATAATTAACAATAATGAAAAACATAAAATATTGTGATTTCCTGAGATATTTCAAGGGCATGGAGCAAGCTCGCACAACTGACACAATTATTTCGAATGCTAATATATAGATGCTTTATGTTGTCACAGTAGAATAATACAACTCGTAGGGTGAAACTGATCTAAAATTTTAATGATTTACAATGTAGACATTTAGAGGAATCTATTTCACCCCACTTGTATTGAGTTAATATGCTTTGTTGTTTCAGGACAGTAAGATTTATATTGCCTTTATTATGAAAATAGAGCATATATTAGGGTCACCTGTGGGAGTTTAACCTCAGCAACAACTGATAGGGTGAAAGGCCGATTGCCAGATGGTGTTGATTGTGCTGTGATGTGTACTGATCCCCTTCATTTTTGGTCAGTAATACAAAACAACTACTTGTTTAACTAAGAATAAATGCAGGCTTTTATTTTGAATGTTTCCGCTCCAGTGGTGACCGGAAGTTGTTATGGCATTGCACCTTAAATGTTCTTTGTGTAGCCTGTTGTTGGGGCTGCAAAGTTTTACGCTTTAACATTTCTTCTTTCGATAAAAATGGAAACACAGCTTTGAGATATTTAGTTCAATAAAACATGGCATGCTACGAGTGGAAACCGATCAAGCAGTTACACCAAAATTGATGAGTGTGGAGGATTGGGAACCTTTAGTGATGGGCAGCTGGAAACATGAGTCGTATCACTCAATCAATCAATCAACCAGTCTCATCAATAAAGAATAAGCATTCGTGTCCTCTTGTTCTCTGATAGTCAGCTCTAAAACATGGAAACATCCTGTATTAACCAGTTTTCAAAATAGTTTTCATCTGGCTGGTGGATAGCGTGGTGGAACCTGTATTTGGCTGGTCCAATGCTGCCTATCAGGGACACGGTTCACAAACACCGGCCCTGGTTACACCAAAATAATGATGAGTGTGGAGGATTGGAGCTGGAGAACGGGGAAGGGTGATTTAAAAATGTAAAAATGATGGCAAAAAAAAAAAAATTGGAAACAAAATATTTAAAAAGAGCTGACTGACAAAACCTTGTCTTGAAACCTGATGCCTTCTATTATCTGCCTTCTTGTACTTTGTGTCTCATTTGAGGATCTGTGTTCACCCTTCAGGGTTTTTTTGTACACATACCCAGATAATAATGATCAAAGCCCTGTCACTTGCCCTGTCAAAGCCCTCGCTAGATGGTATTGTCCCCCAGTGCCGCTATTCAATCTCTCTCTCTCTCTCTCTCTCTCTCTCTCTCTCTCTCTCTCTCTCTCTCTCTCTCTCTCTCTCTCTCTCCTCCCTCTCCCTCTCCCTCTCCCTCTCGAGCATCTGGAAAGGGAAGTTACAGTTCGCAAGAGTAGTTCCCTGCAATCCGATGGTTTCTAGTAGGCTAATAATTATGACAAAAAATATTTTTTGGAAAAAAGTTTTTATTTTTTGATAATGATATTTTTTTCTCTTTTATTAATTTGACTTCAATTAAAGGTTAGATTTATCTAATATCTTCAGTGTAAGATCAAGCTGATGAATAACAGACATTTTTTCATAGTGTTGCTCATCTTTACCAAGGGTGCCAATCATTCTGGAGGGCCCTGTATGTACAAAAGGTACGAAGGTCCTGTAAATTGTAGTTGTGGATGGAGAGGATCACAGAATAATGAAGGGAAAACACGCATTTGGGCAGATGGCCAACATTAGGGGGTGTGGCCAGCAAAGCCTACACGATAATGATTATTCCTTTGCAATTCCAGAACCCCACGACCCAAGAATGTGATGTAGTTACAAAACTCTGAGATGTATGCTGCAGGAGGCTTGCATTATTTAAAAAGGCCAACAAACATGATTTATAGTAGGTTTTAAGCAGTATGGCAAATGAGAAGGGGCATGGTTCACTTAAAAATGAGATGCTATTTTTTTTGCAACACACAGAAGCTCAAATGGTCCAACAGTTTTGCCGTCCTGCTCTCTGATTAACGTAGCGTTTGTCTTTGCAGACAGTTTTTTTACATTTTACATTTTAAGCATTTAGCAGACGCTCTTATCCAGAGCGACTTACAAGATGTGCATTAATACAAAGGTGAGAACAATCAAAGTTAGCGTACAAGATCAGTGCAGTCCAAAAGACATCATTGCAGGCATCTGCGTATCATACCTGTAACGTTGGGAAAGAAAAGGTTAGTGGGTGTTTTTTTTTTTTTTTTTTTTTTTTTATATTTAAATGTACAGAAAATGAAAAATGAACACTGGCAAAGCTGCACTGCACAACATACACACACACTCTGTACATCACACACACTCTGCACTGCATAACACACACACACTTTGTACATCATTCACACTGCACAACATACGCAACAAAGACACATCACACACTCTGAACATTATACACACACACTCTGCAGGAACATTCAGCTCAAGGTGACTTCAGCAGTCCTGCTTTGGCTCCTCCCCTGCTCTCTGCAGTGATGACCTCACAGCTGCACAGCTGCAGGCTCCTCACTCTCTGGCAGACAGCTGAGTGTCAGTCCAACTGGCTGTTGCCCTGGGACACTCCATGAGGCTTACATCACACTGATAGATAAGAGTGTAGGGTGTTCATCTGAGATGGGCTTGTGGGTCAGATGATGTAGACAGAGCCCACAGAGTATCTATAATACAACATCAATCACACTAAAAGTTGGTGTTACCCCTCCTCTCCTCTCTCCTCTCTACTCCATCTCTCTCTCCTCCTATTAAAGCTCCCAGCTGAGCTCCTGCTACTGCCCCTATGGCAGTTCCTGCAGCTACCCCTAAGGGTCCTCTCAGAGCCCCTGCTATGGCTCCTATTGCTGCCCCCAGGACTACTGCACCACCATTCAGCCACCTCCCAGCATCCTCTCTGCCCTCCTGTCTGTAGCGCTGTCTAAGTGCCTCCATCTCTCCTCTCTGTCTCTCCTCTCTCTCTCTCCTTTCTCTCTGTTCCTCCACCCTGCTCCTCTCATCCTCTCTCTCCAGCCTCTCTCTCTGCTCTCTCGCTCTCCTCATCTCTCCCTCCAGCTCCCTCCTCCTCTGTTGAACCATCTCTCTCCCCAGCTGTTCTTCCAGACCCTTTATCTTCTCCTCCAGTGGCTTGTTCAAGCTCTCCTCTCGTCTCCTCATCTCCTCTCTTATCCCCCTCTCCCTCTCCTCCTGCTCTGCCTGGTGTTGAGCTCTCAGCTCCTCCTCCTCTCTCTGCATCCATGTGTCTCTGTCCTTCCGTCTGTCCTCCTCTTCCTGTGACAGCGGCTCACTCCTTCCTGGACTTCTCTCTCCACTCACTGGAAAACAGGCAAGAACTTAGTGACAGACATGAGGCTTTTTACACTGAAATCTGTCCTGACGCTGACCAAGGTACTCTGTTGAAATGTTGGTTTTTCACAGTAAATTATCTTGAGTGTCATAAAGTGTGTGACTCTCTTCCTCTTGAATTATCACCCTCCTTCAGTCAGCACCTCGATAAACTTTTGGGTGTGTGTCATCTCTCTCTATGAACTGAAATCTGTCTTATTTTACTTATATTTTACTTGGACATGTCATCTAACCTCCAGAAAATGTCTTTGCATGTTTTTAAATACAGTATAGGAAAATGTAGTTTTTAATATGGGTATTGGTCTTTAGTGATAATTTATTGCTGTAAAAAAAAAAATGTTAGGTCAAGGAAAACAAGGATGATTCTATTTTCCCGAAAATAAACTCTGACCCAAAAACAGTACAATTGTATTATTTATACACACAGTGGGACTCAATTTACCATTAAGTGCATGTACAAACGTGATGATAAAGTGCATATGTAGCTCCTGAGTGGTTTGGTCAGTAAAGGGTGAGGAGACACTGACTATTTTACACCCTACAGGCCACACACAGTACTACAGGAGAGAAACAGTGATTACTTTACACCCGACTGCCCACACACAGTACTACAGGAGAGAAACAGTGATTATTTTGCACTCGACTGCCCACACAAAGTACTACAGGAGAAAGACAGTGATTATTTTACACCCTACAGGCCACACACAGTACTACAGGAGAAAGACAGTGATTATTTTACACCTGACTGCCCACACACAGTACTACAGGAGAGAAACAGTAATTATTTTACACCCGACAGGCCACACACAGTACTACAGGAGAAAGACAGTGATTATTTTACACCCTACAGGCCACACACAGTACTACAGGAGAAGACAGTAATTATTTTATACCCAACTGCCCACACACAGTACTACAGGAGAGAAACAGTAATTATTTTACACCCTACAGGCCACACACAGTACTACAGGAGAGAGCTAGTGCTGATTGGAGTTGTGTCGTGTCCCTGTGCAGACTCCCAGTCTGCACTAATCACACAGTTCAGCCTGAAACCTGCAGCAATAGGGCCCCGCCTGTGCTGGTGACTTATGAAGTAAATATGTGTAATATTGAATGTACCTAATTTAAATAGAAACTCATTTAGCTGCAGTGGGCTGAGTGATTGAGTGGGACAGCAGTGATGATACTCACTAAAAAGATCAATTTCCACAATATTCCTGACAGGTGCTGTGGATTCCTCCTTTTCTTTCTTCAGTTTTCTCAGCTCCTCCTTCAGCTGTGAAATCTCTTCTTCTTGCCCTTCCTTCTTCTTTCTCAGGTCTTCAATCTCTCCTTGTCGTTCCTCTTGTCTGTCTTTCAGCTCTGTTACCTCTCTCCTGTGCTTCTGTTCTGCTTCCTCATATGTCTGTGTCATCTCCTCCATCTTTCTCCTAAACTCCTCTTTCATCTCCTCTGCCTTCCTCTCTTTCTCTTTGTACCTCTCTTCCATCTGTTCATTCTCTCTCTCTTTCTCTTCACTCATCCCTCTAATCTGTTCCGTCTCTCTCTTGTGCTCCTCCTTCATTTTCTCCATCTTTTCCTCTCTCATTTTACCTTCCTGTTTAGGTTTTTCTATCTCCCTCTCTTTCTCACATCTCTTTTCCATCTCTTCATTCTCTCTCTCTTTCTCCTCACTCCTCTGCTTTAGCTCCCTGTTCCTCTCTTCAGTCTCCAGGTACTTTTCTAGTGAGATGTCCCAAAGTTCATTTCCTGCCACCATCTCATCTATCTTCTCCAGCAGCTCTGTGACCTGAGTGCCATCAGCCATGTTCTTGTTGTTTAAAACATGATACCTGTTCCCACATTTGTGTATGAGCCACTGGAGGGCCGTCCAGCTCTCAATGTGCTGCTCTATGGATGTGTGTATACGGTCCCTCTGGGTGAACAGCACTATAGTGTGTCTCCAGACTCTGTCACTGAGAAGCTCCAGGTGTTCCTCCACTCCTCTCCTGTCTGTCTCTGTAAACGACTCCCTGCCATCAATCACTAGGAGGAGAGCATGTGGTTCTGCAGGAAACAGAGAGACACTACGCACAATCTCCTGTTTAACCTGCTCTGGAGTTAACTCTGTACTAGACCTCCCAGCCCACTCAGGTGTTCTGACCACAGTGACCTGCCTCCCTGCTACTGCACCCTGTCTCTTCACACACTCTGTAGTGTGTCCCTCTGTGTCAAACTCCTCTCTGCCCACGATGGTGTTTCCTGAGGAACTCAATCCAGCACCTCTACTCCCCAGCAGCACAATCCTCAGCTCTGAGAGACTCCTGTCTGACTCCCCTGTTAGAGAGGAATAGCAGTCAGTTATATCTCACTGTTAACACTATAATTACACACTGTACAGTTAACATTTTCAGTGCCAACAACCTTGGTTATGAGACCCTGCATGAGAAATCAGGAAAATATCCCAGTCAACAGGACAAACCAGTATGTACAACCTTTTGAGTTACAAGTACTTAAACACAAAGTAAAAATCCTCATTGTTTCAGTCTTATTTAAATATTCATGTTTATATTTAAATATTAATTAATTACATATTTTATTTTTCTATGTGTGTTTTTATAATTTGCTCACATGAGATGCACCATATGGTATGAAAAATGGGGGGTGCCTTTGTGTAGAAATGGCCATCCTGAGATGTGACTCCAGTTAAAGGAGAAAGAACTCACCTATGAGGAGCGCTCTGAGTGTCTCTCTCTGTTTCTGCACCTTCATCAGCCTCTGTTCCCCCCTTTCTTCTGCAGCCCTTCTCTTCTCCTCCAGCTCCTTTCTAAAGGCCCCATCCATTAGAAAATAAGCACCACTGTTTCCTGCCACCATCTCCTCTATCTTCTCCAGCAGCTCTGTGACCTGAGTGCCATCAGCCCTGTCTGTAGTGTTGAGGACATGATACCTGTTCCCACATTTCTCTACAATTTCCCGTAGACACCTTTCTCTCTCAATGTGCTGCTCAATGGTTGTTGCCCTCAGACTCTCCTCTATGGTGAACAGCACTACTGTGTGTCTCCAGACTCTTTCCTGTAGAAGCTCAAGTAGTGCTTCCACAATCCACTGTCTCTGTCTGAGTGTCTCCACAGGAATGACCATGAGGAAAGCGTGAGGTCCTGGGGGACACAGAGACGCGCCGTCTTTAATCCTCTCATTAACACGTAGAGCACCCTGCACATAATACCTCCACCGCTCAGGTGTTCTGACCACAGTGACCTGCCTCCCTGCTACTGCACCCTGTCTCTTCACACACTCTATAGTGTATCCCTTAAACTCCTCTCTGCCCAGGATGGTGTTTCCAGGTGAACTCTGTTTATTCCCTAGCAGCACAATCCTCAGCTCTGAGAGGCCACCAGACTCCCCTGTAAATGAGGAAGAACACTGTTAATATCTCTTCAGAAACTCAACACTGAGATGATTATTAACATAATAAAATACAATTAATCAATACATGCAAATACAAATAATAAGCAAATATTCAGTTATTTCAGGAATTTATTTGTAATTTAATTGTTTTTTTTCGCATATCAGGTAGATAACTGCCATTGTCTTGGTTTGTTCACATGTGAAAATGATTAAGATTAAATACATTTTCTGATGCATTTTTGTACAATGAAAATAGACCTTGTATACTCAAATGGGGCAGACAGCTGTCCTTCTATATGATTGGGCATTTGATCATTTGAGCTCAATTTTATTTTATTTTTGTTACTTTTGCAGTGACATCAAAAGTAACTGCATACATAACTCAATACAGACATAGGATAACTCAACAAAATGTACCTTGTATATTTGACCCCCTTGTCACAAACAAAATTGTGTATTTAATTTAAGCCATTTTATATGACACAGCGTTTGATAGGAGCAGCATTCATGTGAAAGCCGTTTGGAGTGATATAATAGGAGAGACAGAATTTGTTCATTCAAGTCACATTTATTTGATTGAAATTTCTGTTAATCACCCCTCATAAACACACACCCAAACGCACAGAAACCAGGAGCAGTACGTTACTGTGTATGTTCATACACACACCACAGCTGCTTACCCTTGTGTAAGTCTGGAGAGGAAGCCATTTTAGGTTTTCTTTCTCGTTGTATCTCAGAGGAGTGTGTGTGTTTCCTGTGTTCTCTGCTGATCTTCCAGTTCACTGAAGTTTTATAATTCCACTATTTTTGCTTCCATATTCATCTATATTCAGTACGGATGTGGAAAACAAATCCCTCAGTGCTCTTATAAAACACTACAGCTAAATCTGAACTAAACCTGATGACTGACTTCTCTTGTCTGTCCTCGCTCTTCACCTTCACCCTGTTATTTCTCCCTGGTCTTTAATTTCATTTTTATATACAGAAAAGTCAAAGTCCACCCCACGCCTCAAAACTTTACTGTCAAATGACTGACTCGGGTAAATCAGCAACAGTTTTAAAAGAGTCTATGGGCTGAAATAATTTCAATAACTCAAGGAGTTTACACATATTTTCAGGTGTTTACAGTATATTTGTGTACAGACAATGCAACGGTCAGAGACTAAACTGATGTGAGACAGTAAATGACATTTATTTTGCATAGTGCTCAGCACAACAGAAATGTTCAAGTTGAAATTACTTTTATCATGTCTTTCGTTCTCATGTTTAAGGAGCAGCGTGTCGGCGAGCTGCAGCAGGACAGATGAGCTGCAGCAGGACAGATGTCTCCTCCTCCTCCAGCTCTTATACAGGTAAGTGAAGGGGAGAGGGGGAGGGAGAGGAGAGGAGGAGTGTGGGGAGGAGAGGGGGAGGGAGAGGAGAGGAGGAGTGTAAGGACGGAGCAGGGGGTAGGGGGGTGGGAAGGAGAGGGGGAGGGAGAGGAGAGGGGGCGACGAGCTGCTTCCTTTTCCCCTCGGATCTCCCTTCTCTGAAGCTGCAGACAGCTGGAACACAGATACAGACGTGTGTCCGCCCCCTAGTGGTGGAATGAGTAGCCAACCACAGCATGAACATTGGAGTCAAACCTCTTCAAACAACAACCCAGACTGTCCTCTCTGCCCCAGCGCTAGCTAAGATTGACTGATCTTCAGCTACTTCTTCACCACAGCGGCTCTTTGTGATCAATGTCTTCACTCTTTTACTATGAACTTAACACTGAGTCACACTTCAGCACGGCACGTATGAACGTACATTTCTTTATTAAACTCTTTTCACAGAGCCCTTTTTGAAGCTCAGTGAGGGTTTGTGGTGCCTGTTAGCTGTGCTTTTGTACCCACACAGATGATCCTCTTCCAGGAGTCCTTGGGGCTCGTGGAGCACATTGGGTTCAGTGCAGCGTGGGGCAGGGGGAAGGGTTTAGGGAGAGAGGAGGAGCAGGCTGCAGTAGCTGACGTTACCTGCCGCACGTGGACAGGATGTGGAGAGTTTGGGGCTCCAGCGCTCTCCCCCCTCCAGCCTCTAAGAGCACATAAATAAATTGTTAAAATGTGTGTGTATGAGTGTGTGTGTGTGTGTGTGTATGAGTGTGTGTGAGTGTGTAGCGTGTGTGTGTGTGTGTGTGAGTGATAGTATTCCTTCAGATAGTATTCCTTCTCGTTTTCTTAAAGAAGTTTTTGATACTGTTGGGTCAAGTGTTCTTGTTTTGATAAACACTTGTCTCAGCTCCGGTTGTGTCCCAGCTGCCTTTAAACATGCTGTAGTACAGCCTCTTATCAAAAAGAAAATCTAGACCCTTCTGTCCTTTCTAATTTCAGACCTATCTCCAAACTACCGTTTCTGTCTAAGGTTCTGGAGAAAGTGGTTCATGATCAGTTGCAGTCATATCATTTAAAAAGATTTTCCATGCATGTAGTACAATGATCACAATTGAATGAGTCCAGCATTATAATGACACTGTGGTATTATTCAAATTCTTCTTCTGAATGTATATTTTTAATAACTATTTATTTTTACATGTAACTAAAACAAAGAAAACGTATTCATGTGATTAATTATTGTAGGGTGGAGCTGCTCTACAAATGGCTAAAATGTGTTCATGATTTTCATATTTCATGAGTTTCACAACTATGGCTATCCAGATGAATACATGCAAGAATAAGTGCATTAACCAACAACACTTACTGTGAACTATTGTAATTATCAATTATAAATGCAAATTCAATTCACAAGTTACACATGGATAAGTTTAAATTCACTATATGCTTCTGAGGATTTATATCCAAGGCCACAAACCATGATACCATAACAATTGGCAGCTAGTAAGTGTGCTGGAAAACCTTGTCAGAACACGGTCAGATAGGGCTATGGGTGCTTCCAGTTACCAGTTAAATTTATGTAGAAACATGTTATTTTCAAATGGAGCTGATATATGTAAATACAAAATATAAATGTGGACTGTGGGGTGCATCAAACCAGTGCATTTGC